>VDFB02058563.1:0-44866 GCA_007258455.2 Sequoia sempervirens
TTGCATTTACAACAATTCATCTTCAGATCATTGCACAGTGTAATCAGTAAATTACCTTGCTTGAAATAAAAAAATTGCATTAAATTTTAGGTCTTTACATTAGATTTTAAGTTTGCATAGATTATTGTTCAAAAATGTTATTTTCAGTCTTTTCCATGTTCAATAAACATGTTAGTCATTCATTCAATGCATTCCCTAGTTATGAGAGTCTCTTAGTGAAAGAGAGTGAAAATTTTGACACTTTCCTTAAAGCTATACCCCCTCTATTTCTCCTATTTGTGGGAATGATGTAATAGAAGAAGATTAAAATATAGACAATCCTGATGATCATAGTTGTGCTTCCCCTAATACCTCTCCTACATGTGATGAAGGTATTTTGGTGTTAGAAGATGCACTCATTGAGAATCATGACATTGTTGAAATATCATCTTCTATAAACTCTCCTACATTGGAATATATTATAACACAAGAGAATGAAATCATAGACACATTTCTAAACATCACCTTACCTACTTTCCACTTTCCCTTTGCTTATGAGAATGACTTAGTGCAAGAGGATGAGATTGTAAATGATGAGGATACGTTAGTATTAGATGATCAAATCTTGAAGGTATATAACAACCCTCTTTATGATCCTTCCCCTACTTATCCTATTTTGGAAGACATCAGAAAACAAAGGAATGAAATCATAAATTATTATGAAAATCATAATTGTCCTTGTCCTAGTATCTCTCCTAGTTGTGATGAAGATACTTTGATTGATGAAATTCATGAGAATATTAGTTGTCCCTATTCACCTAGGGAAACCCTTATTAAGCAATACAATTCAACCATTTCTAATTCCTATACTTGTGATGAAGTCATTTTAGAAGAAGGGTATGTGTAGGATCATAATGGGCCAAAAATTGGCGATATGATGGGTATGTGTGGCGTATGTGGTTGATGACTTTTTTTACCCAAAATTGATGAAATGAAAAGGATTTTTAAAGGAGATTTTTAGCTTTCCACCAATATAAATTACTCTTTACTTTGAATTTAATAAATAATTATTATTCATTTTCTGTTTGAATTACGACTAAAGTCTTGATTGATAGGCTAATTGAAATACATCTATAGCTTTCAAATAGTATTACATTTTTTAAATTTGGAACATGTGTCACATTCTATGCTTCACATACTATAGGATTTTTATTTTTAAAAAAATTATGAAGTTTTGACCAAGTTAAGGTGGTCAAACATGATTTTTTATATTTTTTAAAAGTCATAATAAAAAATTCATAATTAATTATTTACATGGAAAAAAATTACAAAAAAATATCGATCACATCAGGACATGAGTTTTCTACTTATATCTAGAATCTTATTAAAAAATATTATCATTTTATTGTGGTTAGGGTGGTCAAACAGACACTTCTAATTTTTTTCCCTAAAATTTAAGTACGAGTGCATTGAAATTTCAAATTTTGACCAAATAGATTTTTTTTTTAATTAAACCTAGTAGTTTAAAAAATACATTCAATTTGCTACAAATTTTATTGTTACATATTTTTGAAATAATATAGATAACTTATTCAAATTTTTATGTCAAGTTGCCTAACTTTGATTTTTCTGAATTTTTTGCCACTTAAGTGCCTGTTTTTTCCATGATGATCCTATACATAGCTAGAACCAACCTTTGAATTTCAAGAAAATTTGGTTTGTAGTTCTCGAGTAAAAGCACAAAGATGTCTCACAATTTATAAAGGAAATTTCCAAGGGTATGTGAAGGATCATCATGGAAAAAGGCCTGGTGGCCGTGAAAAATAAAGTTAGGCAACAACCGTCTTGAGGTCCTCTATATTTCAAAATATGTCTTGATCTGTAGAAATTGAATGCCAGACTTCTGGGATTTATATATATATATATGTTTGGTGAGAATTTGAGAATTTCGATCGACACTTCAATTTGGGGGAAAATAGTAGGCTCTGTTTGACCACTAAGTGATAACCCCAGATAAGTGGAGATCATCCCGATGTGATGCATTTTGTAATTTTTCAAATAAGCAGTAATTGAATTTTAATACTCAACTTTTACAAAATATAAAAGAGCATATACTCGACCACTGTAACTGCTCAAAACTTCAGCAGAGTAAATTTTCTTTTGATCTTATAGTATCTAAAGCAAAATGTGACACATATTTAGTTAAAATGTGATGCCATTGAAATCTGTAGATGTTTTCAACTAGTCTGTAATTGGGACACAGTCACTCAAGGCCCAAATGAAATGAATAATAGTATATTAAATTAAAGTAACTTATAACTATATTGGTGAAATTAATCTCGTTTAAAGCCCTTTTCATTTCATCAATTTTGGGTTAAAAAAAGTTGTAACCACATGCCATCCTTGCCACTTTTTGGCCATCATGATCTACTTTAACACTAATCCAACTTTTAACGAATCGTGAAAGTGGCATATATGTTTCTGAATTTTGAAATAAGTGTAAACAATAAATATATATTTTATAATAAGATTTAGTATTTTTTCAACATAGTGATAACCTAATATTTGTACTTATAATACTTTTAGTAAAATAAAAATAATATAAATAATAATTAAACAATTAAATAAATATATTTTAAAACTACATTATGGATCTTAAAAATTATTTTATATTTTAAAAAAAAATGTTATTTACATTAGTAGGAGTTATTGAAACTTCAAGTTTTTCAAATAATTTTATTTTTTTGGTAAATTGGACTAAAGTGGTGCTCCATATATTTTTATCCAAAAAATTTAGCTGAAAAAGTGTTGGAATTATCTAACTTAGTTATAATGAATCTTACTAGAATATATGTTTGACCAAAATTGATTTTTAGTTAGAAATACTTAAATTCAGTTGTGTTGATATGTTGGTTGAAAGTGTGGCACAACCTTTTTCTTTTACCCTCTCCTAATAACTCTTCTCCTAGGGAGGATATCATTGTGCAAGAAAATGACAACAATAGTGATGTGGCTTCCTTAGGTGATGGTAAAATGGTATGTGCAGGATCATGATGGGCCAAAAAGTGGTGATACGATGGGTATGTGTAGGGTGTGTGGCTGATGACTTTTTTTAAACCCAAAATTGATGAAACTAAAAAGGTTTTTAAAGGAGGTTCTCAACTTTCCACTAATATAAATTATGCTCTACTTTGAATTTAATAAATAATTATTATTCATTTTCTATTTAAATTATGACTAAAGTCCTAATTGATAGGCTGATTGAAAAACATTTATAGCTTTCAAACATTATCACATTTTTTGAATCTGAAACATGTGTCATATTCTATGCTTCGCATACTATAGGATTAAAAAGAAAAATGAATTTCATGAAGTTTTGACCAAGTTAAGGTGGTCAGACATACAATTTTTTATATTTTTTAAAAGTTGTAATAAAAAATTCATAATTAATTATTTACTTGGAAAAATTTAACAAAAAATGGGCATCACATTGAGACACAAGTCCTCTACTTATATCTAAAATATTATAAAAAAATATTATCATTTTATTGTGGTTAGGGCGGTCAGATAGAGACCTACTTCTCTTTTTTTTCCTGAAATTTAAGTACTATTGAATTGAAATTTCAATTTTTCACCAAATAGATTTAAAAAAAATAAACCTAGTAGTTCAGAAACTACATTCAATTTGCTACAAATTCTATTGTTACATATTTTTGAAATAATATAGATAACTTATTCAAATTTTTATGTCAAGTTGCCTAACTCTGATTTTTCTAAATTTTTCACTACTTAAGGGCCTTATTTTTCCATGATGATCCTACACATACCCAAAAAGGTGATACTAGATTTCCCTTTATTAGAAATACATCAAGACAAGACAACTATGGTTATGGATGCACACATGCCCTTTAGATCCCCCTTGATTAATGGACCTTCTACATACCTTGTGGGACATCCTTTGAATCCCATAATTCTTTACCCACCATCACACAAACAACATGCTCAAAATAAACCCAAACTTATCCTTTATCCACCTAAGAACAATTTTTCACAACAACTAAGTAATAATATTGTCACTCACACATATAAAACTAGAAACAATCCACAACCAAGAAAAACATGTCCAACATCCCTCCCATTTCCCAATCCTATCTTACCAGGTCCTCCTTGTTTGGCTTCACAAAGTGGAAAGGAGTACAATCTTGTTCAACAACTAAATAATACTCCTGCTAAGATATCATTATGGGATCTTATCCAAGCCTCCCCTCATTATCATAACATGATTAAAAATTATTTACAACAAGTTCCTATCCCTTCTAATGTGCAACCATATGACATAGCAACCATGATTCAAGGAATAAATGCTGACATTGTTTTCCAGTAAAGTGAGATCCCTCCTTTAGAAGTACAAAAATAAAATGATTCTTTCATGGTATTAGTTCGATATAAAAGAACATGGATAAAAAAAAACCCTTGTTGATAATGGATGCACCCTTAATGTGTGTAGTATAATCCTTTTCGATAGGCTTAGCATGGATAAATTTAAAATTCAACTTGACTCTTTATCTATTAAAGGATTTGACAATGTAGGAAAACAACTGCTTGGTGTGATTATTTTTCCTCATGATATTTCATATAATATTCTTTTAGGAAGGCCGTGGATTCATGAAATGAATGGGGTGCCTTCTATTCTTCATCATAAAATTAAGTATTTTTACAACAACCAATTGTACATACTCGAAGCTGACCCTGACCCAAACAATTGTTTGAACATTGAGAAAAAAATTGTGGAAGAGGTTATGAGCTTATGAAACAACTTAGTTATAATGGAAAAGGATGTGGTGCTAACGAACAAGGTATTTGTGTCCCTATATAGCCTAGCACAAAAGAAACAACTCATGGTCCTGGTTATTTTCCTTTGATAGAAATCAAACCATCAAACAAGCCTTCACTTAATATCAACACTATAACAAAACATTCCTCTAAGCCAACTTTAACATTAGTGCTTCTTGAATTGATAGAAACTACTGGTTTTTATTGTTATCCTTTGAAAGAAACAAAGAAATATTCACTTAATATCAATGTCATCTTGTAAAAAACAAATGATTTGAATTTGTTAGATTTTACACCCTCCTATAAAGGAGAGAACAAAATCTCGCAATCTAAAGAGTCTTGTGTAAGTATGACACCTTGTACTAAGCGAGAGATATCTATGTTGCAAAACAAAGGAACATATTCTACATTGATCAAGAAGGTATCTTTTTGAGACTCCACCAAGAGTTTGATATCCCTCCCTCCAAGAACATGAAAGAAATTTTACTACAATAATTCACTTTTTGCATAGCATAGAGTTCATGGTCATTCTACTAATGAATGTAAGGCTTTGAGTAACAAAATTTAGCATCTTAGGGATTGTGGTGCTCTTCCTTGTGTTGAGGCACCTAGTTCCTCTAACTGATACTTACTTTCATCCTATTTGGCTCATCCTTTTCCTACACTAAGTCAGGGAAAGGGGTTAGGTAGCCTTGTCCTCGTATTTCAGTTGTCATTGTCTCTTTTGGCTAGTTGACCACCTTTCATGTACATATAAGAGAAAGTTTTGGATGTAGACATAATGCCTTTTTCTGACTCATATGTGACATATGTATTCATGATGTAGTTTGATTCATAAAAATATGACTTCACATAGGGATTTCCAAATAACCTTTGATGTCTTCTTCTACTTTAAAGCAATTTCTCACAATAATGGTGTTAGCGACCGCTTTAAAGTGGGGGCAAACATCGACACTCATGTTTCACTGTGTGGTTTTCTTTATTCTTGTTATGTGTCCTTTTCTTGGTGGTGTCATTGGGTTTGATTTCCTCTGAGAGCATGCTATTTCTTTGACTTGTCCTCTCTTGGAGACATTAGGCATAATGTTACCTAAGAAGAGACCTTGCATGAACTAATAAAATATATTTGAACATACCTTACACTATTTTATATTTGAATTTTCTGTTATATGGCCACCTTGCATAACATAGCTTGCATGCCTGTAGAGCCATCTTGTTTGTTTATGAGCTATAAGAATACATAGTTTTTCCTATCTCAATTTCATTTTTGCATGGTTCCTTATCAAAGTTATTAGGAGTTATAACTTTGGTATGGTTTGATGGGAAGTCGACTGAGGGCATGAATTTCTGTTAACCACTCACATCTATGTGTGAGCACATATTAGTTGTGTGTGTCTCACCTTCTTGGATTACTCACCCAATAGGACAACCCAAAATATTGTTGCTTCTAAGTCAGTGAACATTTTTCAGACAAACAACCTAGATCTGATCCACATCATGTTGGACAAATGGTCAAAACTTGATCGACCTCTTTTTATTTTTTCATGTTCTTTTTGTTTTTCTTTCTTCTTTTTAACATTGCATGTTTGTGTATCTTTTTTTTCTGAATATTATACACCTTGGCTATGTCCTTTTCTTCTTATGTTGGTTTTGTGTAGGATCTTGGACCCTGGGGCCTTAACCACCTCCTTGATCTTTGTTTTCCTATACCATCCACATCGATACACTTTGACCCCTCTTGAATGTCTACTTTAGTGTGACTTTGAAGCAAGTTCATCCTCTCACTAAAGTGGAGGCTAAATGTGGCAATGAAAAAAGTATTCCTTTTCCTTTCTTAATTCAAGAATAATTAATGATAAATTGGACTTGATATTGCGTTGATCTAGTGTTGTGATCTTTTTTGCACATCCACATTAGGTTTTGAGCCATATTAAAGCACAATAACCTAATATTTTCTTAATTTAATGAAGTAAAATGTATTTATTTACAGTTTCACATTAAATTTAAGAGGCATGTAAAATAAGGTGGACCTATCTAGTGTTGTAACATGTTTTATACATTCACATGAGATTTAGGGCCCTCCTAAGCTAAATAGACCCAATTTTTCCTTAATTTAGTGTTGTAAACTATATTTATTTACACTTTCACATTGGATTTTTGACCCTCTTGCATTTATGACCCTAATATCATTGTTAATAGGCCCCTAAGACCCTATATTATGCATCCTAAGGAATATATCAATCAAAAACTGAATAATATCAACATATAAACTTAATTTACACACTCCTGACACTTCAACAATCAAAATAGGCCCTGTGGGACCCATTCTCCACTTTGGGAAAATGAGTCCTATCTAGGTAGGCTATTAGATCAATTTCCACTATAAATAAGCTTTCAAATCATTATTTCAAAAAATCCTACATGATATCAAGCCAAGCAAGCAAGAGTTAAGCATTCAAAGTCTTCACAAGATCATCTATAGAGGATTTAAGATCATTTTTAAGGCATTCAAGGGTAGAATTATTCATCAATTGTTGCAGTGATTCAAGATCCATCATCATGTCAATCATATCAAGAATCAAGCATGTTGTTGAGCTAGTGTTGTGATGTACCATTGAATATTCAACATCAATCATTGTTCTACACCTATTGTCAAGATCAAGATCTATATCTTTCATGACCATTTCATGTTGACTTGAATATTTACAAGACATCATTCAAGGTATCATTATCCATGATTCATGTTTTTTGTTTCATGTTTCATCCCTTCATTTCATTTTCTCATCATTTGGTTTAGTTACCTACAAGGGGTTTGACCAAGGCAAACCCCTATTCCCTAACAATCAACACTTTTTCTCTCTTTGTGTGATTGCAAATCTAGGTGCTTTGAAGAATTGAATATAATTGAAGACTAGTTTACAATCTTGGAAAAAAAAATTCAAGCTGTCTCTCCATTTGCAAGGTTGGAATCTTCGCTAAAAAGTCACCTACAACCCCAAAATCAAGGTTTTAGATCTAGAAACAAAGAGGAACATAAAGAGTAGAATTTGAAGGTCATATTCATATTTTAAAAATCTAGAAAACCCTAAATAGACTCATTCACCACCTTGGGTAAATGAGTCCTAGTTTAGGTCAATTTTGATATTTTAACAGTTTCAAATAACCTTTTTCAAGAAATTTATTCCTACACATAAACCTAGATTTGGAACTAATTCACCCAAAATGGTGAATGAGTCCTAGTAGGCCAAAGTTTCAGGATTTTCAACATTTCCAATCTTCATTCAAGCCTCTACAAGTTTCAAGGTGAATACTTCTGATTTTACAACTTTCTGTTCTTATTTATATGCGTTTCTAGGTCATTCATTCAAGTTTCTTGCATCACTAGGTTTAGACATTACAACTTGCATTTCATTTGTCTTTTCCAGTCATTACTTGGTGGTGAACCTCTCAATATTTCATAATCAAATCCTAGGAAAACCCTATTGCAAGATCTCTTTCTCCTTTGCATACTTGAGGTTGAGATCTCTATGGTTTATCCTCAAATGTGGAGCATAGAAAGGTCATTGGCCTAGGTCCTAAAACCCTCAGTGGCAACAATTTTCTATCCTACAATTAGGCTATGTGTGCTTTTAGAAAATTGAATATCCAGTCACTTGAGGAAAACTATGGTCATTCCTTAATATATAACATTTATAAGTGATGGGTTTTGAGATAATATCCATAATTATCTTCTTCTTAGGGTATAATTAGGTCATTGTAAAAATATAATACAAGCTTGAAATATCATTCACTATGTAATGGGGATCATTTGTATATGTTTGAATGTGATTTGGATTGAATAACATAAGAGAAAAATTAAAAATGGAAATGGATGTGACCTTTTCTAGCTACATAAATTAAATCATAGTTATCTTCCAAGTTCAATTGACTACATATTGCAATGCAAAATAAATTGATATGATGTTTTGGTTTTGTGCGCCTCATGACCCCTAGCAGTTGATTTTCGCTTAGATGTTTAAACTTCTTTGAAAAGTGAGAAATTGTTGGGATTAGGGTGTCTCAACCTTTTTAAGTCCTAACATTTATTAATTTTTAAATTATTAATCTATGCTAAAATTTTGTTCCTACTATGTTGTATCACTTTATGTCACCCAGGTATGTGCAGGATCATGATGGGCCAAAAAGTGGTGATATGATGGGTATGTGTAGCGTATGTGGCTAATGACTTTTTTTTACCCAAAAATTGATTAAACGAAAAGGGTTTTTAAAAGAGATTCTTAGCTTTCCACCAATATAAATTATGTTTTACTTTGAATTTAATAAATTATTATTATTCATTTTCTATTTGAATTACGACTAAAGTCCTAATTGATAGGATAATTGAAAAACATCTATAGCTTTCAAATCGTACCACATTTTTTTAATCCAAAACATGTGTCACAGTCTATCCTTTGCATACTATAGGATTTAAAAAAATAAAATAAATTTCATGAAGTTTGGACCAAGTTATTGTGGTTAGACATACAATTTTTTATATTTTTTAAAAGTTGTTATAAAAAATTCATAATTAATTATTTACTTGGAAAAAAAATACAAAAAAATATGCATCACATCAAGGCATGAGTCATCTACTTTTATCCAAAATATTATAAAATAATATTATCATTTTATTGTGGTTTGGGTGGTCAGGAAAACACCTACTTATTTTTTCCTTGAAATTTAAGTACTACTCCATTGAAATTTCAAATTTTCACCAAATAAATTTTTATTTTTTTTAAATAAGCCTACTAGTTTAAAAACTATATTCAATTTTCTATAGATTCTATTCTTACATATTTTTGAAATAATATAGATAATTTATTCAAATTTTTACATCAAGTTGCCTAACTCTGACTTTTCTACATTTTTCACCACTTAAGCACCTATTTTTTCCATGATGATCCTACACATACCCACCTACTAGCTGATGTGGCATTGTTTGCTATTTTCAATGAACCAGTCAGATCTCACTAGATATCTATGAATTTTCTAAACTCAATTCTCAAATACTTGCAAGATAATTGGCCAATGAACGAGATATAACACCAGTTGTTTGATCTCCTACACTTTAGCTCTGCAAAACCTTGGAGGGTGGTCCCACAATTCACATTATACAATTCTTTCAAACAAATTTCATATACATTGCATAATCAACTAGATATATTATCACCAATGACTAATAAGATGAAATCCTTTAAGAAGTTGGCATTTAAGGATAGATCAATGATTATTTAAAAATATGTTCTAAAGTTGGGTAACTGGAACCATGAGAAAGGCTTACAGGGGTTAGGATTAGTTCCATTATCTAATGGCTAGGAGTCTAAGTAAATTGGAATATAAGGTATATTTAATTCTAAACACCGATGATCTAAGTGATATTACTTTGCAATTCACAAATTTATAAGGGTATGTGCAGGATCATGATGTGCCAAAAAGTGGCACTATGATTGGTATGTGTAGGGTATGCGGCTGACAATTTCTTTTTACCCAAAATTGATGAAACAAAAGGGGTTTGTAAAGGATATTCTTAGCTTTCCACCAATATAAATTATGCTTTACTTTGAATTAAGACTAAAGTCATGATTGATAGGCTGATTGAAAAACTTTTTTTGAATCTAAACATTTGTCACATTCTATGATTCACATACTATAGGATTAAAAATAATAATAATAAATTTCATGAAGTTTTGACCATGTTAAGGTGGTCAGACATATGAGTTTTTATATTTTTTAAAAGTTGTAATAAAAAATCATAATCAATTGTTTACTTGGAAAAAAAGTACTAAAGAATATGCATCACATCGGGACATGAGTCATCTACTTATGTCTAAAATCTTATAAAAAAATAATATAATTTTATTGTGGTTAGGATGGTAAAAAAGACACCTACTTCTTATTTATTCCTTGAAATTTAAGTACCACTCCATTGAAATTTCAAATTTTCACCAAATAGATTTTTTTTAAAAATAAACCTAGTAGTTTAGTAAATACATTCAATTTTTTTGTAGATTCTATTCTTACATATTTTTGAAATAATATAGATAACTTATTCAATTTTTTACATCAAGTTGTCTAACTCTAATTTTTCTAAATTTTTCGCCACTTAAGGGCCTATTTTTTCCCATGATAATCCTGCACATACTCATAACCAATTTCTAAATACTACTTATCAAATCCAATCTCCCTCCACACAAATTTATGATTTGATTCAATCATTTTAACCAATTCTTTGAACTAGAGCTAAAACCAAAACATATTCACTCTTTGTTCTCTATTTTCACAATTCAATTCCAAAATTCAACAAAAGACCCACACAAATGGGCCTGAATTCCCTTTTATAGAATAAGGGAGCAAAAAAAAGCCTCAGGCCAGATGTACACATGTCACATTCTAATTGGATTGCTAGAAAACACATTCCCTAGTTCAGTTCTAGGGAATGTGCAGGATCATGATGGGCCAAAAAGTGGCGATATGATGGGTATGTGTAGGGTATGTGGCTAACAACTTTTCTTTTACCCAAAATTGATGAAATGAAAAAGGTTTTTAAAGGATATTATCAACTTTTCACCAATATAAATTATGCTTTACTTTGAATTTAATAAATAATTATTATTCATTTTCTCTTTGAATTACAACAAAGTTATAATTGATAGATTGATTAAAAAACATCTATAGCTTTCAAATGGTATCACATTTTTTCAATCTAAAACATGTGTCACTTTATATGCTTTGCATAGTATAGGATTAAAAAAAAAAAATGAATTTCCTAAAGTTTTGACCAAGTTAAGGTGGTCAGGCATACAAGTTTTTTATATTTTATAAAAGTTGTAATAAAAAAATCATAACTAATTATTTACTTGGAAAAAAATTATTAAAAAATATGTATCACATCGGGACATGAGTCAGCTACTTATATATCTAAAATATTATAAGAAAATATTATCATTTTGTCAAGTGGTTAGGGTGGTCAAACATACACCTACTTATATATTCCCTAAAATTTAAGTACTATTACATTGAAATTTCAAATTTTCACCAAATAGATTTTTTTGCTTTTAAATAAACCTAGTAGTTTAGAAAATACATTCAATTTGCTACAAATTCTATTCTTACATATTTTTGAAATAATATAGATAATTTATTCAAATTTTTATGTCAAGTTGCCTAACTCTATTTTTTCTGAATTTTTCGCCACTTAAGGGTCTATTTTTTCCATGATGATCCTGCACATAACGTACAATCATATTCTTCAAATTGGAGGGAACACATATGAGACAAATATTATTTACATTTTTTGTAAGAAGCAACTTTTCCATCGAAAAAAATATTTCAAAAAGAATAATCATCCATGTTGTAGCTCACGTCCATTCCATCAAGCAAGATGAAAAAATGATGCAAAGAAAAAAAGTGAATCAGTAACCCAGTCAACATTCCACATCATCAACAACTAACATTTACCTATGAAACATATATTTTATACATTGCAACTTTTGAGGCCAGACCTATACAATACTTGACCAATTATCTATGTTTCACATCCATACTCTTATAGACCCAGTCGACCAACAAGTACCCTTCCCCATTCTTTATATTCATCATTAGATGGCCAATTCAAGTCGATGATTTCATACAAATTCTTTCTATATGGGGAATACTTTGTCATCATAGAATTGTTGTCAAAATCCTCCAGAAAGCTGATGTTAAATGTCAACTTTTCCAAAGTGTAATTCAAAATATTGATGTCAATCTCTTTAAAAATTTTACCTACTTGGGAGGCAATAAAATCATCTGCTTTTCTTTTCCACACTTGTAGTGGCTTCACTTCATCATTAGTGAACTAGATATCTAGCAATAGCGATAAATCTACCAGATCATAATGAGCCTTTAGTTCTCTTATTTACTGCTCTATAATGGCGCAATATATCCCTAAAATTTGTCCGCACTAAGTTCATAGACAAATGTATATGTTGGAATCACCTTAGGATATCTATCCTCATGTTGGATAGCTCCAACTGCCATAAAATTCAATCTCTCAGCCCTTGGGATCCACTTATTCAGGATTGGAATAGCCAACTCCTTATCGAGCTTTGAGATAATTCTATTGCTCGCAACATTGAGGAGTAATTGTCATGAATACTATTCAATTTCGCCTAGATCTTCTTATTCAGATGTTTGAAGAAAGCATGAACAATATTTGAGATATTTCCATACATTGTTCCTTGTGCCTATTCCAAAAACTTCTTATATGCTTCAACTTGTGAAAGGAGTTGTTCTCTTGTAGGTTCATCAAATGAACTATGACCTAATTTTCTTGGTTCCTCTGCTAAGAGTGGCTCTTGTCCCATATTATATGGCACTTTTGCTAAGGTTTGATCTGGAGGGGAAGGTTGGGAAGATACAATTTGAGAATATGGAGGTGGATAACTTGAGTTGGCTTGGGCTTGATTTCTTTGCATTTCCTCCCTTTTCTTATATAATGCCAACTCAGTCTCAAGTATAGCTACCTTTTGCTGACTATTATCATATTCATTGAGGAGCTCATCGTACTTACTCTTGAAATCATCCCTTTCAAGGGTGAGGTTTTCCACAGTTGCATTAGTGAATCTAGCAACATTAATAGCCATGTTAATTTCCTCCAAGGATGGGATATCAACAACTCTCTTCACAAGTAATTTCCCACTAAAATCTAACACCTCAACAAGTACTGGTTTCCTGGATTCCATGGATAATGACAAAATTTCTACTACATCCCAATCATTGCTAAATGTAGACCCCTGAAGTGCCATATCCAATTCCTCTTTTTTTTCACTAAAGGCTTTTCATCCCTCCTTATAGTATCCAGGACTGTAGTAGCAACAATATCCCACTTTGGTAGCAACAACACACCATAATTCTTTATAAGCTCTCTGCCATCCTAGGCAGTAATCTTTCAAAATTCATTCTTCATAACACTCCTCACATAGGCTTGAATGACACTCTCAGGAATCTCCAGATGCAAATTCCTCTTAGTGGCTACCTTCTCTACATATTCTATAGCTTTGGCTCTCCATAAGAAGTCTCTAAATGTAGGTGTTTCAACAAATGAATCATCTTCCATAAATTTCTAGCAAGCCTCTATCCTCAAATCATCTACATTGTTCAAGCCACTAATATCAATTTTTCCTAGCCTGGGACTACTTTCTCCTGAACTTGAGGCAACTGCTCCCACAGGGGGAGGGATTCCTTATTGCATATCTTTAGGAGTGATAAAGATATCTTCATCTGTATCAGAATATTCAACCACTCCTTTTGTCTCATTTCTTTTTTTGTGAAGGGGTGGTTGCTCCAGTGGCACATGGCTTCCTACAGGTCAATCAAGATCAATTATAGATGGAGAAACCTTCCTTAGAGGTGATGGAATTACACTCTAAAGAGAAGCTACCTTTGATCCCTCAGAATTGATAGGGGTTGGCAAATTTTTTTCTTCATCTACTATTTTCTCACTCCTAGAATAGATTCATATTTTCTTGGGTGGTTAATAAGTGGGCCTCTCCTCTAATGCCATATTAATATCTTCTTCAACTACTCTTTTGTTTCCTTTATTTGTAACCTCTCGTCATTTCCTTAATAAACCAACTACATTTTCAAAATTATACATAACATACATGACCTAGCTGAATTCATCAGGTATATTTGGTAGAGGATTATAATTGGGATCCCTTTTACATTTTTCCTTTACCATATTCTTGTAAGTAAGATAATTGGCTTTCCTTTCATCCTATTCTATAAAACTAAAAAATTTCCTGATTACATCTTTAGGATAGTAGACATTGTGCACAAAAGTACCAATCCTTTTATCTGCTTTTAATTTAGTAATAAATCCCTCAAGGTCATGATTCCTTGGGTGCACAATATCCAACATGTAATGTGCCAAAAAATGCACTAATTCCCTCCATGCCCCTTTCACCAAAACATAATTAGAAAATGTTGTCCACTCTAGAAAGAATGGGCCTTTCCTTGTATTAAGTAAATGTGTTGCCTAGGAAGCTCCTAATTGCGTCATAATTTCAAGAAACCCTATCCCTAGTAGAAAATCTCTTGGAAAAACATATGGATGTAAATTGGTGCCATATACTCTGAAGATTTTTTTATGAGGGTATAAAATTAAGTCTCCCCAATTGTGACTCATATTCAGGTCATGCCTCTTCTCCATAGGTCTCAAGAATTATTGAATTTCCTTAGGAATTCTTGGTGGTTCATATATCAAGGACCTCTTTATATTTGATTCAAAATCATTATGAAACATCACATAATTATACTTCTAGTCATCTTTATCTAGAATCTGGGTCCAACATTGAATAGGAAAATCAACACCTTCTGTCTTCCCTTTCAAAGTTATGTATTTCTCAAAAAGCTTCTTCCCTTTATGCAAGAACATATGCATTAATAAGGAATACCACTTGAATTTCACCTATTGTTTCCCTACTTTCAACCCAACTAGGCCTTTATGGATAAGCTTTTCCAAATATGTGGCATAATCATAAACTATGTTGTAAGATGGGTTTTGTAGATGTATTGCCAGATAGTTGTATTCTCTCTTCCATGTGTCAAGCAGAGAAAAATTGATGATTTGGCACAAAGAATATATAGTCCTCTTAAAATAACTAGCAAAATATTTCATTGGGAAGGGCTCAAGCTCCTTTATACCAATTTTGATATGTTTTCTATGCTTCCTGGTACCAGTGGTAGCAGTATGCAAGGGAAACAACTTGTTTCTGATGAATACCTTGGTGTTCTCATGTTCCTTCTCGATATTATCCATATCAAGAGGAACCAAATCCTGATTCCATTTATGCAAATCAAAAACATCTTCAATTTCTTGCCTGGTTATCTTTACCATATCTTTCCCATCAAATGTCCTAACAACCCTAGAGACCAGATTGTACCTTGAGGCAATATCCTTCAAAAGATCAACATCGATATACACATTAGCAACCACTAATTTTCCTATATCTGGCCTCCAAGGATTATAGAGAGGAACTCTAAGGTTCCTATTTCCAAACCAATGCTGGAAGAGCTATCATCCAGTATAGGGCAACTGGGCGTCCTTAATGAAGCACTGCTTATCCATCACTCCCTCTCTAACTATAGGGCCATAGAACAAGACCTTCCCTTCATTTTTCTTTTTTGTAGAGGATGTTAACAAGTCAATTACATCCTAGGAGATTACTCTAGATTTGGCCGAAGGGGTAGCAATTTGTACATTGGGAGCCATGAATTTTAGGCAGACCGGGGTTTTAACGAGGAATATTCCAACTACCAACCTCCTAATTCAAACCTATGGCTCAATATGAATGCTAATTCCAAGAAATCCCATAGGGTTACAGTCGTTTAAAGATGGAATACACCCTAACTCTGAGCTATTAAAGAAAAACAATAAAACACATTGAGCGCAAAGAAAATTGAAAGCTATCCCTAATTCAAAAAACTATAATAAAGCATAAAATTGTGTTTATTGTACTTACGGATTTCAATCACAATAAACCCTAATGTTGGTTGGGATGAACTTTTCAAGTCACTTCCTTCATTTTTTCTTGTCGTTCCAGACACATCTTCAAATGGGCATGTGCAGGATCATGATGGGCCAAAAAGTGGCAATATGATGGGTATTTGTAGGGTATCTGGATGATGACTTTTTTTTTACCCAAAATTGATGAAATGAAAAGGGTTTTTAAAGGATATTCTCAGCTTTCCACCAATATAAATTATACTTTACTTTGAATTTAATAAATAATTATTATTCATTTTCTATTTGAATTAAGACTAAAGTGTTGATTGATAGGTTGATTGAAAAACATCTATAGCTTTCAAACAATGTCACATTTTTTGAATCCAAAACATGCATCACATTCTATGCTTCACATATTATAGGATTAAAAAAAGAAAAATATGAATTTCATGAAGTTTTGACCAAGTTAAGGTGGTCAGACATATGAGTTTTTATATTTTTTAAAATTTGTAATAAAAAATTCATAATTAATTATTTTCTTGGAAAAAAATTACAAAAAAATATGCATCACATGGACATGAGTCCTCTTACTTATTTCTAAAAAAATATTATAAAAAAAATATTATCGTTTATTGTCGCTAGGGTTGTTAGAAAGACACCTATTATTTTTTTCCCTAAATTTAAATACCAATATTGAAATTTTAAATTTTCACCAAATAGATTTAAAAATAAAAATAAACCTAATAGTTTAGAACCTACATTCCATTTTCTACATATTCTATTCTTACGTATTTTTGAAATAATATAGATAACTTATTCAAATTTTTACGTCAAGTTACCTATTTCTGATTTTTCTAATTTTTTTGCCACTTAAGGGCCTGTTTTTTCCATGATGATCCTGCACATAGCCAAATATCTGTTATGCAAGAACTAGGCATATACACATATTTTGAGGGAAATTGAGTAGATTTATGAGTCACCTTCATCATTACTACTCACTCACATGAAGCAAAAAAAATTACAACAGATGTACTCATAGTTTTAAATGTGCATCGTTGATCTTTAGCTAAGATGGTCTTTTCGGAATACTCAGATTTAGTCAATTATATTTGAATGTCATTGTTGTTATAGCCCGAATAACTGGCCAATATAAATATGCCAACTAGATCCTTCTTCGTGTACTTGTGAGCTCCACCTCCCAGTGGTCATAGGACATATGTGGTGACTTCTTGTTGTCCTCGCAACTTTTAGCAAGATTGCATCTTCTCTCTACGAGATGGAATGGAATAGTAGCGATCAAATTTTCCCTCTCAATAATCACCATTGATCATAAAACTTTGTGCATTGGAATAAAAAGTGATAGTTGGGTCCACATCCATGATCAAACATCTGTAAACATCTCATAGACCATGCAATAGTTAAAGGGCCTTCACTTGGGACTTGCGAGCCAGCAAGGAATAGCTCAGATTAATTCCCATGATCATATGATCTTCAATCTTGCACATATGAAAAATTTATTCATAAAATGGGGCCATGATTAGGCCGATGACATTTTTACACTTGGAGATGGATGACTTAGACTTAAGTCATTTGGAAGAAAAACATTAAATCCTTACCTTAGGAGAATTAAAACACTTCGCGGTTGAAGATGACCAAAAAATTTAGGCAAGAGGGCCAATAAGTAACATATCACAATGGCTCGAATGGTGAGTTAAACTATCGGCAACCGAGAAAAGCAAGTCAACATATGATTAAAACGCCCAAGGTTTGTAAGTAAATCATTTGAAAACAAGGTTACAAAGGTAAAACCTTAAGCCCTACCTATCGGAAACATGTTACATGCCATTACTGAGCACAAAGGGGACCTCAAAATGTCAAAATAATTAGGGAATCCATCAGTGGCTCATGCTCAGGGACGCATGCCCCTAGTGGGTATAGCAAGAAACAAATCTCTTGGTGAAGCATACCAAACATAGAGGAACTCAAAAAACCAAGAGCTTTGCCAGAAAAAGAAAGTAGACACAATAGAAAGAAAACACACCAAACCATATGTACAACATTTATAGAACTATACATTGTACATGGAAAAATAACCTATTTCAAGAGAAATAGGATTTCAGGAATTGTCCATGTACTGGCAATTCAAGAAATTCACCTATGAGCGATTGTAGAAAGTAGGAGTCTTCCCCATGAGTGTCTACAATCAAACAAGGCCCAAGCCATAGGGGATCAAACTTCCCATGCTTTCCTTTGTCCTCCAATCTTGTGTTCTACATCAAAACCATACACCCTACTTCAAACTTCCTCTGGATAGACTTTTTTTCATACAAGTGTTTGACTTGGAGCTACAACATTTCGTTTCTCTTGTGAGCTTCTCTTCTCATCTCGTCAAGCTGAATTAACTCATCCATCTAATTCTACATCTCATCACAGATATCAGTATCATACTCCTAAACAAATTTATACATTTTCATTAGATTATTGTGTGGTATTCTGGTTTCAACCCCATACACCAAGTTAAAAAGAGATTGTCCAATGAATTTCTTCATTGTGGTTCTATCTTCCCATAGTGCCAGTTGCAGTTTTGAGTCCTAGGATTTCTTATTTTTCTCAAGGATCCACTTGATTATCTTCATAAGTCTCTTATTATTGGACTTAGCTTTCCCATTCCCTTTGGGATGGTATGGGGATGAATAAGATACATTTACACCATGTTGGTTGCAAAAATCCAGAAATTTCTCATACTAAAAGCACATAGTATTATTAGAAATAATTCTCTCAGGAACACCAAACCTACTCAGAATATTGTTCATCAACAAATCAATGACAATTTTATTGCTTTCATTTCTGGTAGGAATAGCTTCAACCCACTTTATGAAATAATTGGTTGCAACTAGGATCCAAGAATGTCCTCCACTGGACTTCACCGAAATTTATTCAATAAAGTCAATACCCCACTATTGGAAAGGGGTTGGTGCTCAGACTGGCCTAAGTGGTAAGTTCCTTGAAAACCTTAGTTTCCCAGTAAACCTCTGACAAGCATCACATTTCTTCACAAATCTATGTGCATCTTTGAACACCATGGGCCACCAAAGCTCTCAATACCTTATGCATAGTAGTCTTGGACATATAGTGACCTCCACATACTCCCTTCTGCATTTCAATTAGAAAATATTCTACTTGGTCACCATCCACACATATGAGAAGAACACCCAGTGGGATTCTCCACCATAGTTCACCATCAATCATAACATACCTAATTTCCTACAATTTTAAGGCTCTCTCCTCATTGTTAGGCATGCCATTAGGGCATTGCATGGTTTGTCGGTATTCAATTATCCTTTTGTACCAGCAACATGTTTGCATATCACATATGGGAGCAATGTTTTCTTGTTCAACTTCATTAATTTCGTTGGCTTCCAAATTAGTCTCAGACATGAGCTTGGCTAGACCTTGGCCTCTTACCAACTTCATAATTTGAATATCTATGTTGAACTCTTGGATTCTGTTAATCCATCTACATCTTCGACCTATAATTTCTTGTTGAGTGAAAATGTCCTTGAATGTTGCACTTGGAACATAAGCAACCATAGCTGCACCGGTCAAATATGTTCTAAAATTTTAAACGGCCTTAACTAAGGCATAAGATTGCTTCCTGGTGGCATCATACTTGATCTCAATTGGTTGTTCAAAACATTCATCATTTGTTTGTAACAACACTCCTGCTACAGTATGAAAAGAGGCAAATGTAAACAATTGGAATGGCTTGGAATAGTTTGGAGTCTTCGAGATAGGTGCAACTTTAATAGCATCCTTGATGGCTTGAAAATATTTTAGAGGATCTTCTGACAACACCACCTTCTCTCCTTTCTTGAGCATCTTTGAGATATGCCTAACTATCTCTTCAAAATTACTCACAAACTTCCTTAGAAAGTTTATCTTCCCAAAAAAAGATTGAATCCCTTTAACATTCTTTGGTGGTGTAATTTTAACTATAGATGCTACTCTTTCAGGATCAATCCTAATACCATCTTTTGAGACAATGTTCCCTAGAAACTTACCTTATTTGACTCAAAAGGAACATTTATTGGGGTTCAACGAAATACCATATTCTAGAGCTCTAATGAAAATCTTCTTGAGGTGTGAAAAATGATCCTCCTCTTTCTTACTGTGAGTAAGGTCATCTTGGTAGATAGAAAGAAACAAATCTATGAAATCAGAAAAAGCCACATCCATGGCTCTTTGAAAAGTGACACCAACATTTATCAAACCAAAAGACATCCTCACATAAACATAGGTCCCCCATGGTGTGGTAAATGTTGTTTTGTATTGTTATGATTCCTTCACCATAACCTAGTTATAACCTAAAAATCCATCCATCATAGAGAGCAGTCCACAAGCTATTACCTTTTGTAACATTGCTTCCATGTTAGGTAAAGGGTAGTTATCTTTCAAGGATGCAACATTAAGGTTCCTAAAATTAACACACAATCTTAAGTCACCATTCTTTTTCCTGACTGGAACCAAGTTGGACACCCATGAGGAATGCCTTATAGGTTTAATAATTCTTGCATTACTTAGCTTAGCAAGCTCCTCTTGCATTTTAGGCCGCAAGGTAGGATTAATAGGTCTCTATTTTTGCCTGAAAGGATTTTTGTCAAGCTTCAATGGGATCTCATGATGGAATATATCTTCCCTATAGGCCTTTAGATCATCATAGGACCATGCAAATACATGTTTGTATTTCCTTAATAAGGAAATTAACATAGTCCTCACATGGGGATTCATTTTTAATCCTATATACACCTTTTTAGGATCATTTTCTATTCCCAAATTTATCTCCTCTAGGTCTTCTTTATGTGTAGATGCTTGCTTCACATTTGATCTATCTGGGCCATTAAAGACCCTTTCAAGTGCAACTAATACCTTGGGAATTTTATTTGTTTCAACTAAATTATCTCATTATCAAACAATGTCTCCTTTCCATCAACTTCCACCATGTATGACCTAAAGTCAATCTCTTGACTTTCATACTGGTCAATGAAGTGCAGGAATTTCAAAATATCATTGTCATCTTCAAACACTTGCCAATTGTGAGTGTTTTTAGGAACTATAGGTTGTGTTTCTACCTCTATTCTTGAAAAACCATCAAAATTTGCATCATCTAGCTTGACTGCAATGTTAGCTAGAAAATATGATCTTTCATTTTTTCCTCTTTCTATCTAGTCTATACTGAAGTCATCAAAGGCCTCAAAAACCTCATTCCTATATTGACTCAACCTCTTGTCCTTAGTGACAAACCTAGACCTAACTTGGGAAACTACTAGCTTAGAATCCCTAAATACTTTTAACAACTTTATCCCATGTTTAGAAGCTAACTTCAAACCAAGTAGTAGAGCCTTGTATTCAACAACATTGTTTGTACATACTAGTTGCAGCAAGAATGAGCACTTAAAGGTCTTACCTTGTGGAGAGATGAGAATGACTCCTGCTCTCAATCCCTCCTTTGAATAGGCTCCATCAAAATACACAGTCCACAGAGCATATTCTTGTGGTGTTTGTAAGACCTCTTTAACAATTGGTCAAGGATTAGCTTTGTCTTCTTCTTGCTTCAGCTCTTCCATGTGAAAGGTTTCTATTCTAGTTTTCATGAAATTAATTATTGGGGTCTCCTCCAACTCTTCAATATGCTCAATCAAATGCCAAAATCTTGATTCTCTAGAAATTTTGACATCCTTTTGATCAATCGAGAATGTAGCAAATGAAAAATCACACTACATACTTCCTCCCATAGAAGCACACCATTGTCTTGATAGTAGCATTCCATAAGTTGGTGGAATATCCACAACTATGACACTCATGACCAGCTCATTTTTAGGGAATTCAACCAATTTATACAGGACTTTATATATTACCTCTATAATAGGGACCTCTCTAGAATCCATAGTATAGCACTTTCCATAGGTGTTATCAACCCTCAAGCACATTTCCTCCATTATTCTAACTAGCATGACATTATTTGAAGCACCAAAATCTATCATACAATTCTTGAATAATTTTCCATCAATGATCAAGCTCAAAGAGAAAGGATTAACTAAACTAGGATTTGCAATAATGGTAGTTCCCAAATAAATCTCAGGATTCTCATTAACCATTGTCCTTAACTCAGTATATTTTTCTCAACTCTTACTTGTTTCAGGTGCATCAAATTCTACCTTTTATTTTACTACCACCAGCAATGCTATTAATGAAAGCTACCATTTTTTTCTTATGCTCATCAATCCTCATTATTTCTAGAAATGGGACCCAGACTTGAGATAAAACCTAAAACATATCAATGGGAGAATAACTTGGTAACTCAAGGAGTAATATGTCCTGAGGCACTACCTTATCAACTTGCTTATCAATATTTTCAATGGGAGGCTTCAAATCCTTGGCTTTCAAATATTGATGTGCAACTTTAGTAGTAACTTTTTCTTTCCTACCTTTCTAGGCCCAAATTCTCATCTCCTTAGGTTCTTTGGGCTTGGTCTCTTCCTTCTTGTTTTTTGGCTTAGTTCCTTTAATCTTTGCATTTTTCTCTTTAATGAGGATGCCTCCAAGATGGCTTTGGCTGTCACTCACCACCCTATTCCTCAAGTGAAGATCACTTATTGCTTGAGCTCTAGCAGCCAATGCAATTGTATATCTCTCTATTTCGTCATTTGAAGTTCTTCTCAAAGAAACATTAGCTGACTCAAGAGTTTAAGCTATGTAATCATCTTCTATTTCTTCATCTGAAAGTACTTTCTAATGATGTAAATTTGCTTCGTGCCTTTGCACATCCACATCATTTATGTCAACATCATCACTGCAAGAATAATCACCATATTCCAAATCTAACCTAGTCATGAAGACATTTGCATTTTCATCTAGATTATGAGGAGAGTCAGACTCCCCTTGATCATCTTGAATTTATTCCAGGGACCTCGCAAATGCACATTGCTATGATGAGTGAGGCATCTCACACACTCCACACTATGGTAAGTCTTCAACAAAATTTGTGGTACTTTTATGCAAAGGGTCGAGTGTAGCATGAAATTTCTTCTGATTATTTTGAACTAGCTTCCTGTTATGCCAATTTATAAGGATAATCTTGAAGCCTTGGGGGCCTCTCATTTCTCTAGAACTGGGATTTGTCACTCTTTGCTTGCTTTTGTAACAAATTGAGGACTTGATACAACTTTTCATTTGGAGCTGCATCTTTAACCGCTTTCTCATTTTGAGCTTTCTATTTCTTTGAAGGCCTAGGGTCATCCCTTCTACCAACTTTACCAGATGCTCTTGTATTGTTTTCAATGTTTACTACCATCTTGTAGGATTCCCTCAGGGACTGTGGATTCTTGACATTCTCTTTCATTGGGCCTTAGGAATCAAGGGACCTTATACATTTCCTTATGGAATCTCACATTAAATTTAGTAGCCATTTCATTGTGCCATTTTGTGATATTATTAAAGTCATTCTACCTAAATCATGGATCAGTTTGATCTCCATACTACTCTCTGAAGATTCGAAAGAATGAATCCTTGGAATCAATGCTTGCATCTGAAAAGCTCCTATACCAATCCCTTGCATCCTTCATTAGGGATTGCATAAAGTATTTCATAGCCACATCCTCATCTCACAATTCAAAGTCTTCTACAAAACTCTAAAAAGATTTTAGGTGGTCCTCACCACTAAGAGTATTATTTCCCATAAACTTGGGAACATGTTTCCTAGCATTATCTGGCACTAGATTTGGGTATCCTAGGATATTTTCAAAAAATAGATTCCTATACCTATCAATGTGTAGCATTCTCTTCCCAGCAGGTCCTTCTTCCTCATCTTGGTTATCATTATCTCTCCTTCTATCACTATTGTGTCCAGACCTCCTATGTTGGGAATCATGTTGATCATTGAAATGAATTGTTCTAGTTTTATCTTCTGGTTGTGAGGAGGAACTAGAGGGAATTTCAATAGATGATGAATTTTCATTCATATGTGGACTTGAGGATGATGTACATGCTTTGGAGCTCGGGGTCTCAGGGAGAGTGTCCTTCAATGTGGACTCTAAGAAACTAAGTTTCTTTCCATTTCTTTATTTTCATCGAGTAACTCTATCTCCTTCATCTTCTTATCCAATTCCTCATTTTCTTTCATCAATTTATCCAATAATGGGATAGAATCACCTTGTGGTGTATCTTTCATGGAAGCACCTCCCTCATTGATTTTTACTCCATTTTCTTTCCTCTCTCCCATAGGTCATTTCCCTTTATCAACATTATGGGGTTTGTGTTATCAACATTATGGGGTTTGCGATTTGTACTTTTTTTGGGGGGGTGTTAACTAGGATAGAAGTCTTGTCAGAGGTATTGGTTTCTGAAGTGGCATCAGTATTATCGGCAGTGGGAACTACAAGGATTTTTCCCACAATCTCATGCACAATTGGATCAAATGCTTCAATAGATTTAGCTGCTAACTTGTCCAGTGCTTCCATCTCTTCAATCTTCCTTCTCAACACATCCCTTTCAATCATAACATCTCCAATTCTCTTATCCTTCTCTGCATCCCTCTTCTTTCTATTTTATTTGCATCTAGAGGCTCTTTCGTTGAGCGATTTCATATCATTCAACACCTCTTCTTCATTGGGAAAAGTAGTATCTCCATCAAATGCTATTGTTGTCTCAACTTGGTGGGGAACAACATCATGGGAATATTCATCTAGAGTTATTAGGTCAAGAGGAATAGGGGTATATGTATGAGAATTTATGGTCACATATCCTTCAACTCTAGCACACCTAGCACTAGCATCATCCTTTCCTATTCTATCCATTTTTATCCTTTCCTTTTCTCTCCACTTCATGGCTTGATAGCCTGGGTCTGAGGAGTGCTCATTTATTACAGACTTCATAAAAACTTCTCTCCTTTCATTGCAAGTGTTATCACTAAAATCTAATAGATTCCTTTAACATTTTGAACTAGAACTAGAACAAATATCATGTTCATGGATTGGATGAGGAGTAGACTTACAGTTTTCAGTGTCCTTTGATTTTACCCATTTCCCATGAGCATTATTGTTCCTAGGAAATTTTCCCTCTAGCTTCTACTCCAAATGATTCTTCATGTGGCCTCACGTTCCTCACATTTGTGCGTAAATCTTCTTCATATCCTTCAACTTCTTTGATTTCTTTACACTTTTATGCTTTACTTCTCTAATATCCTTAAACACCAGCTTGCACTGGTGCAAAGACTTCAAAGTTTCCACCGAAATTCCTTGGGATAAATTAGTAGCAATTTTGTTATGCTCTATGCAAATTTCAACAAACCTTTAGGAACTGAGACAAACTTTGACATATAGGACGTGCATTTCCATGAATCTTGAGCACAAGATTTGAAAATAGAGGAGCGGGAAACTTATCAAGAATTTTGGTGGAATATTTGACAAAGATTTGAGCTAAACTTAGTAGACACTTCTATTTGATTGACTCCATGAGTAAATATCACCATATACTATAGTGATCTATGATAAGGCATTCTGGAGAACTAATAATTGTAAAACTTATGTCCCCAATAGAGTAGCCATTCTATTGGTTATTTTCAATGAACCAATCAGATCTCACCAGATATCTATGGGTTTTCCAAACTCAATTCTAAAATACCTGCATTATAATTGGCCAATGAATGAGATATAGCACTAGTTTCTTTATCTCCTACACTTTTGGCCGTACAAAACCTAGGAGGGTGATCCCATAATGCACATTATACAATTCTTTCAAACAAATTTCATATACATTGCATAATCAAGCATATATATTCTCACCAATGACTAATAAGATGAAATCCATCAAGAAGTTGGCAATTCCCTGAATGAATTATGCATCTTAAGCTAAGAATATAAGATAACATCAACCACAACAAATTAAGGATAGATCAATGATTATTTAAAAAGATGTTCTCAAGTTAAAGGTAACTAGAACCATAAGAAAGGCTTACAGAGGTGAGGATCAGTTACATTATCTATGGGATAGGAGTCTAAGTAAATTGAAATATAAGGTATATTTAATTCTAAACACCCTTGATTTAAGTGATATTACTTTACAATTCACAAATTTGTAATCAATTTCTAAAGACTACTTATCAGATCCAATCACCCTACACGTGAATTTATGATTTTATTTAAGCATTTTAACCAATTCTTTGAACCAAAGCTAAAACCAAAACATATAGCAAAGTATGAAAGCGATGACAATTAATGAAATTATTTTTTATCAGAATTTTTAATAATAATTCAAGTATAGATCTAAATGGAAAGACTATAGAGTCAAAAAACTTCCATTGTCATTTAGATATGCTCAGGAACCATACATTTGACAAAATTTACTATCTAGACTCAAAGCACTAGACAAATAATTAACATATTCACTCTATGTTCTCTATTTTCATAATTTGATTCTAGAATTCAACAAAATACTAGCACAAATGGATATGAATTCCCTTTTATAGAATAAGGGAGCAAAAACAAGTCATGGGCCAAAAGTACACATGTCACATTCTAATTGGATGGCTACAAAACACATTCCCTAATTCAGTTACATTTGCATTCTTCAAATTGGAGGGAACACATATGAGACAAAGATTATTTACATTTGTTGTAAGAAGCAACTTTTCCTTCCAAAAACACATGCCAAAAAGAATAATCATCCATGTTTTAGCACATCCATTCCATTGAGCAAGATGACAAAATTATGCAAAGCAGAAAAGTGAATCAACATCACTGTCAACATTCCACATCATCAACAACTAAGATTTACCTATGAAACATATATTTTATACATTGCAACTTTTGAGGCTAGACCTATACAATACTTGACCAATTATATATTTTTCACATCCATACTCTTACAGACCTAATCGACTAACAAGTACCCTTCTCCATTCTTCATATTCATCATCAGAGGGCCAATTGAAGTCGATTTCATCCAACTTCTTTTTGTATGGGAAATAATTTTTTATCACAGAATTGGACTTTGTCAAAATCGTACAAAAATCTAATGATAAATGTCAACTTTTCTAGTGTGACATTCAAAATATCAATGTTGGCCTCTTTATAAATTTTACCTACTTGTGAAACAATAAAATCATCCACTTCTCTTTTCCACACTTGCAATGGCTTCACTTCATCATTAGTGAGCTGGATATCTGGCAACAGTGATAAATCTACTAGATCATAATGAGCCTTCAGTTCACTTATTTTATGCTCCACTGGCGCAATATATCTCTGAAACTTTTGCTCACTAAGTTCATAGAAAAATGTATATGTTGGAATCACCTTAGGGTATCTGTTCTCATGTTGGTCGGCTCCAACTGCCATAAACTTCAATCTCTCAGCCCTTGGGATCCACTTATTCAGGATTGAAATAGCTAACTCCTTATCTCTATGAGATAATCCTATTGCTCGCAACATTGAGGAGTAATTGTCATGAACACTATTCAATTTGGCTTGGATCTTCTTATTCAAAATTTTCAAGACATCATGAACAATCTTTGAGATATTTTCATACATTGTACCTTGTTCCTATTCCAATAACTTCTTATATGCTTCAAATTGTGAAAGGAGTTGTTCTCTTGTGGGTTCATCAAATGAATTGGGACCTGATTTGTTTGGTTCCTCTACTAAGAGTGGATCTTGTCCCATATTATACGGAATTATCTCTAAGGTTTGATCTAGAGGAGGAGGTTGGGAAGATGCAATTGGAGAAGCTAGAGGTGGACGAATTGAGCTAGCTTGGCCTTGATTGATTTGCATTTCTTCCCTCTACTTATAGAATTCCAACTCAGTCTCATGCACAACTACCTTATGTTGACTATTATCATATTCATTAAGGATCTCATGGTACTTGCTCTTGAAATCATCCCTTTCAAGTGTGAGGTTTTCCATAACTTCTTTAGTGAATCTAGCAACATTAATAGCCATGTCAGCTGCCTCTAAGGTTGGGGTATTAGAAAATCTCTTCACAAGTAATTGCCCATTGAAATATGATGGCTCAACAAGTACTAGTTTCCTGGATCCCATGGATAATGACTAGATTGCTAGTGCATCCCAAACTTCACTAAATGCAGACCCCCGAAGTGCGATATCCGATTCCTCTTTTTTTTGCACTGAAGGCTTTTCAACCCTCCTTATAGTATCTAGGATTATAGCATCAATAATATCCCACTTTGGCAGTAGCAATGCACCACATTTCTTTACAATCTCTCTACCATCCTAGGGAATAATATTTTGAAATTCATTCTTCATAACACTCCTCACATTGCCCTAAATGACACTCTTAGGAAGCTTTGGATGAAAAATATTCTCAGTGGCTACATTCTCTTTATATTTTGTAGCTTTGGCTCTCCATAAGAAGTCTCTAAATGTAGGTGTTTCAAAAAATGAATCATCTTCCATAAATTTCTGGCAAGCCTCTATCCTAAAATCATCTACATTGTTCAAGCCACTGATATCAAGTTTTCCCAGCCTGAGACTACTTTCTCCTAAACTTGAGGCGATTTCTCCCATAGGGGGAGGCATTCCTTGTTGCATATCTTTTGGAGTGATAAAGATATCATGTACAGTTGTATTAGAATATTCAACCACTCCTTTTGTCTCATTCCTTTGTTTCTTAAGGGTTGGCTACTCTAGTGGAGCAAGGCTTCTTAGAGGTGAATCAAGATCAATTACAGATGGGGAAACCTACCTTGGAGGTGATGAAATTACACTCTCAGGAGAATTTTCCTTTGATCCCTTAAAAGTGATAGGGGTCAGAAATTTTTTTCTTCATCTACCACTTTCTTCCTCCTAGAATAGATTCTTATTTGCTTGGGTGGTTGATAAGTGGGCCTCCCCTCTAATGCCATAGTAGTATATTCTTCAACTACTCGTTCTTTTCGTTTATCTGTAACCTCCCATTGCTGCCTTAATATACCAACTACATTTTCAAAATTGTCCATAACATACATGACCTGGCTGAATTCATCAGGTATATTTTGTAGAGGATTATTACTGGGATCCCTTTTCCATTTTTTCTCTACCATCTTCCTATAAGGAAGATACTTGGATTTCCTTTCATCCTATTTTGGAAATCTAAAACTGTTCCTAATTACATCTCCAGGATAGTAGAAATTGTGCACAAAAGTACAAAGCCTTTTATCTGCATTTAATTTAGAAATTAAGGCCTTAGGTTCATGATTGCTTAGGAACACAGTCTCCAACTTGTAAGGTGCCAACATATGCACTAATTCCCTCTATGCCCCTTTCACTAGAACATAATCACCAAATGTTGTCCACTCTGGAAAGAATGAGCCTTTCTTTGTTGTATCAAGTGAATGTGCCACCTAGGAAGCTCCTAATTGCCTCATGATTTCAAGAAACTCTATCCTTAGTGGCACATCTCTTGGAAAAACATATGGATTTAAACTGGTGTCATATATTCTGAAGGTTGTTTTATCAAGGTATAAAATCAAGTCTCCCCAAATGTGACTCATATTTAGGTCAGGCCTCATCTCCATAGGTTTCATGAATTCATGAATTTCCTTAGGAATTCTTGGTGGTTCATATATCAAGGACCTCTTTATCTTTGACACAAAACGCATTCTGAACCATCACATAATTATACTTCCGATCATCTATATCCAGAATCTAGGTCCAACATTGAACAGGCAAATCAACACCTTCTACCTTCCTTTTCAAATTTATGTCTTTTCAAAAACCTTCTGCCCTTTATGCAAGAAATATGCATTAATAATGAATACCACTAGAATTTCACCCATTGTTTCCCTTCCTTCAACCCAACCAAGCTTTTATGGATATGTTCTGCCAAATATGTTGCATAATCATAAACTATGTTGTAAGTTGGGTGTTGTAGATGTGTTGCTAGATAGTTGTATTCTCTTTGCAATGTGTTAGGTGGAGAAAAACTGATGATTTGACACAAATAATATGCAGTCTTCTTAAAATAACTAGCAAAATATCTCATTGGGAAGGGCTCAAGCTCCTCTTCACTAATTTTGATCTATTTTCTATGCTTCCTCGTACCAATGGTAGTAGTATGCAAGGGTAACAACTTTTTTCTAATGAATACCTTGGTGTTCTCATGTTCCTTCCTGATATTATCCATATCAAGAGGAACCAAATCTTGACTCCACTCATGCAAATCAAAAACATCTTCAATTTCTTGCCTGGTTATCTTTACCATATCTTTCCCATGAAATGTCCTGACGACCCTAGAGACCAGATTGTACCTTGAGGCAATATCCTTTAGAAGATCAACAATCATATAAATGTTAGGAACTACTAATTTTCCCATATCTAGCCTCCAAGGATTACAAAGAGGAACTCCAATGTTTTTGTTTCTGAACCAATGTTGGAAGAGCTACCATCTAGTATAGGGAAATTCGGCATCCTTAATCAAGCACTGCTTATCCATCACCCCCTCTTTGATTATAGGGTCATAGAACAAGACCTTCCCTTTGGGTTTCTTATTTATAAAGGATGTTAACAAGGTACTCTAGACTAGGCTGAAGGGGTAGCAATTTATACTTTGGGAGCCATCAATTTTAGGTAGACCAGGGTTTTACTGAGGAAGATTTTGACTACCAACCTCCTAATTCAAACCTATGGCTCAATATGAATGCTAATTATGAGACATTAAACTAAAAGAAAATTGAAATCCAACCCTAATTTAGAAAACTAGAATAAAGAATAAAACTGTGTCTATCGTACTTATGGCTTTCAATCAAAATAAACCCTAATTTCAGTCGAGACGAACTTTGCACGTCACTTCCTTTGATTTTTAACATCGCTCTAGACACGTCTTCAAATACCAATTATGCAAGAATTGACCATATACACCTATTTTGAGGGAAATTGAGTAGATTTTTGAGTCACCTCTGCCATTACTGCTCACTCACACGAAGCAAAAATAATTACGAATGATGTACTCATAGTTTTGAATGTGCACCATTAATCTTAAGCTAATATGGCCATTTTGGATTACTGAGATTGGGTCAATTACATTTGAATTTCATCATTGTTCTAGCTCGAACAACTAGCTAATAGAAATATGCCAACTAGATCCTTCTTTGTGTACTTGTGGGCTCCACTTGCCAGTGGTCGTAGGACATATGTGGTGACTTCTCCCAGTCCTCACAACTTTTAACAAGCTTTGATCTTCTCTCTTTGAGATGGTGAGTAATGGTAGCAATCAACTCTTCCCTCTCAATAATCACCGTTGATCGTAAAACTTTGAGTGTCAGAATGAAAAGTGATAGTTGGGTCAACACCCATGATCAAACACATGTTAAAATATCCTAGACCACACAACAATTAAAGGGCCTTCACTTGGGACCAATGAGCCAGTGGGCAATGGCTTAGATTAATTCCCACGATCTTATGATCTTTAATCTTGCACATGCAACAAAGTCATGAAAGAGGGCCATGATTAGGCCGACAACATTTTTACCTTTGGAGATGGATGACTTAGGCTTAAGTCATTTGGGAGAAAAACATTATAGCCCAACCTTATGAGAATTGAAACACTTCATGGTTGAAGAAAACTGAATAGCTTAGGCAAGAAGGTCGGTAAGTAATATAAGATGATGGATCAAATGGTAACTTAAACTATTGACAATCAGCCAAAGCAAGTCAACGTACAATTAAAACGCCCAAGGTTTGTAAGTAAATCATTTGAATACAAGGTTATAGAGGTAAAACCTTAAACCCTACCTATGAGAAACATGTGACATGCCATTACTGAGCACAAAGGGGACCTCAAAATGTCAAAAAAATTAGGGACTCCATCATGGAATCATACATGAATTTGATGTGCATGACATGGAAGCCCAAATAGTGGAGATAGATGTCCCACTTTTTATTCCTACTATGTTATATCACTTTGTGTCACCTACTAAATGAGGTGGCATCATACATCAATGTGATGTGCATGACATGGAAGAAAAAATGGTGGAAGTAGATGTCTACTTGATGGACCCCACCATGTACCTAATTTGGTTGCATTTTACTTCTTTTAAGACTTCATATAAAATATTATGGCAATATCTTATTATATGGCCAATTATGACTAATTTTTTAATGATTATAAAAATAGAATAGGTTCAAAAAAATTGGAAGAGTTAACTATGATAGGTGGGACCATTACAATGGTAGCACATATGCATGCAAAGTGTTTTCGTGCATGTAGGTGCATTGCATGTGCGAGGGATCATATGCATAGGGAGATAGTCATTGGAAATGAAATATTCCAATTACGTGGGTCCCTTTTATGACATTGTAGTTCATGAAAGCTTGTTGCATGCACGAGAGTGCTATGTGTAGCAATGGAAATAGTGTGCCCCACCTTTGAGTAATGGAGTGCAAAGGTAGGGTTCCTATTTAAAACTTGTTACACTTAAGGAAACCTTAGAGATATCAATTCAAAGATAGAAAGGGGGAAAGAGATCTTGGAATAATGTGTCCTAGGGTTTGATTAGAGACAATATGAGGGTTCACCACCAAGCTAGGGCTTGGAAAGACAAGAAATGTGAATGATATGCAAAGTACCATGCAAAACCTAATTAAATGACCTAGGAAATGAAACTGAAATGTAGAATAAAGGACTAAGAATGAATAGAGGTGCACCTGGAGGAAAGATGTAATAAAAAAAAAACTCCAAAATCCTAAAATATTAACTCTCAATTCTCACTAGGACTCATATTCCAGTTGTGGCATGTGGATCCTAGGTGGGTCCTGAATAGCTAAAAATTTGGAATCTAGAGTTGGAGACTAAGAGGAACAAAACCTAGAAATTGTTCCCTAAAACCTTAACTCAGACTCATATGCCCAAACTCTCACAAAGTGTGCCATTTTTTCACGAAGTGTCCCATGAGTAGAATCTTGAACTGAAACTTTGCAAGCCACTAAAGATGGATCAAATAAGCACTTTCCCACTGATTTCATGCAAATTGGATGGATATTTTTCCCTAGATTTGAGTTTTCGAGAGTCTTGACAACTTTGACAACATTGGCAAAATTGTATTTTTTGGTGCTTTTGAGGGCTTCAAATCTACTTTTCTTCAATCTATAAACCTGTAATCAAGCATTAAAGAGAGTAAAACTTATTGATTGTTAGGAAATAGGGGTTTTCCTTGGTCAAACCTCGTTTAGGTAATCAAACCTTAATGAGAAATAAAACTTGAATGAAATGAGATATGAAACATAAGATGAAACAATAGAACCTTTTTTGAAATATCATAGATCAAGAAACAAGCATGAAGTGGCCTCAACGGATGTAGATCATCAATTTTGATGAAGGATAATACCTTTGGACACTTGAATTGATCTTGAACAATACATCACAACATTAGATGCAAACCACATGTTTGATACATTATGCGTTTCACATGATGATAGATCTTGAATTTCTACAACAAATGATGAGGAAATCTACCCTTGAGTGCCTTAGAAATGCCTTTGAGTGCTCTTGTAATCACAAAATTTCTATTAGGAATTCTCTCTTGAAAGTCTTAGGTGAAAATGAGTGAAATAACCTTGTATTTTTACTTGTTTATGCCAAATTTCTCAAAATTACAATACTACAAGCTAACATCAGATCTAGGAAGATAAAATCCCACCAAGAATTTGAATTAAATTTTATTTTGGGCCACATGGGACTCATATTCCACAAGTGGCATATGAGTCCCATTACCTATTTAACTATGGGACACATTTTTTCAAAAATTATTAGAATGACATAAAACCAGGATTGGGGCCCCAAAACTTATGTTGGACTCATATGCCCAAAGTGATGTATGAGTCTTAGATAACTAAATCTGGGGTAAACAACCTTAAAATACATTAATTATGATTGGATCTTAATTTATGTCATGATTACCTCTAGAAAATTACATTTAATAAGACTTCTGAATGTAAAATAGGGCCAATTAGAGCATAAGGAAGCCCAATTAATAATGAAAACCCTAGATTAGTGGAAAAGTGTGGTACAACACTTTACAACACCCTAAATAAGGCATAATTATGTTCATTTAGTTTACAAGGGCCCAAACCTTAATGTGAAGGTACAAATAATTAAACTTTACAACATTAAATTAAGGAAAAGTTAGGTCAATTTAGCTTAAAAGGGCCCTAAATCCAATGTGAATGTGGAAAACACATTATAACCTTAGATTAAGGTTACATTAGGTCCATTTTAATGTTAATAATTCCAAAATTAAGTGATAAATTATACCATCTCTAAGAAGGGAGTATATTTTCTGTCATTACATCTAGCCCCCACTTTAGTGAGAGGAGGAACTTGCTTCTAACTCACACTAAAGTAGAAATTAAAGAGGTGTCCCCATATACTGACGTGGATGGTCTATGTTGAAAAATATCAATGGAGTGGTCAAGGACCCCTTAGGATCTAAGTTCCTATGTCAAACTATCATAAGCACAAAGGGACATGCACACAAGGTGTATGATATGCAAGAAAGCATGATACATAAATATGCAATGTAAAAGACAAAAAGAAGAAAGAAAAAGGCGTGGATAAAACCTCGACCATTTTTATGATATGATGTGGATCAAATCTAAGCTATTTGTCTAAAAAATGCATGCTCACTCTGAGACAACGATACATTAAGCTATTTGTTGGGTGGGTATCCAAAGGGTGGCTTATTGAGAATGCCATGCCTTCATGTTGACTTCTCACCATATAATGAGAAATTCATGCCCACATTTAGGATTCTCATCATACATTAACCATATCAAAGTTGTGCCTTTGATAACTTTTACAAGAAACCACATAATAATGAACTTTGAGCTTCATGAGGCAAGAAAATCTTCATATGGTTGAAACTCATGAACAAACATGATGGCTCCATAGGCAAGCAAAGTGTGTTATCCAAGGTGGCCATATAACAATTGTTGTAAAAGTGCTAGGTATTCTCAAAGGGATTTTTCTTAGTTCATGTAATGTCTCTTCTTAGGGAACATCATTACTAATGTCTCCAAGAGAGGACAAGTCAAAGAAATATCATGCTCTCAGAGGGAATCAAGCCCAATGACACCACCAAGAAAAGGATGAATCACAAGAATAAAGAAAGTCACATAGTGATTTAACATTAGTGTTGGTTTAATGTCACATGTGATTCAACTTAAGGAATTTCTTCCATATCCCAAGCTTTCTCTTATATGTTCATGAAAGGCGGTCAACTAGCCAAAAGAGACAACGACAAGTGACATACAAGGACAAGGCTACCTAACCCCTTTCCCAAATTTAGTGCAGGAAAAGAGTGAGCTGAGAAACATGCTAGAGTGAGAATCAATATCAATTAGAGGAATTAGGTGGTCCCACATAAGGAGAGAACCACACTTCCTAGGATGTCGAATTTTGTTACTCAAAGCCTTACATTCATTAGTAGAATGACCATGAACTCTATGATATTCACAAAATGAACTCTTGTAGTAAAATTTATTTCATGTTCTTGGAGGGAGAGATGTCAAGCAATCTTGGAGGAGTCTCAACAAGATACCATCTTGATAAAAAGTAGGGGTTTTTTAATTATTTATGACAAAGATATCTTTTTATTAGTACAATGTGTCATACCTATGCAAGACTCTTTAGATTGCGAGATTTTTTACTCTCCTTTACAGGAGGGTGTAAAATCTATCAAATTCAAAAAAATTGTATTTTGCGTGATTACATTGATATTAAGCAAGGAGATCTTTGTTTCTTTCATTTCTTTAAAGGAAAAAAACAAATACCACTAGTGTTTATCAATTTAGGATGCACTAATGTTAAAGTTGTCTTAGAAGGATGTTTTGTAATAGCGTTGATATTAAGTGAAGGCTTGTTTGTTTCTTTCGAGGCAAAATAACCAAGATCAATAGTCATTTTTTGCGTGTGAGGCTCTATAGGGACATGGCTACATTTTTTCTCTAGCACCACATTCTTTTCCACTATAACCAAGTTGTTTCATCATTTCATAACATGTTCCATAAAGAATTTTCATCTCTTTTGGATTCAGTGTTTGGTCATAATTAAGTTCATCAAATTTTTTTGTGTAATTTGTTGTATTTTTTTCTAAAGTGGTTGAGTTGCATGCTTTCTAAGGGTCTTCTGATTTTTGTGTTAACATTACTACTTTTTCCTTTCCCTTTTCAGATTCTTTGTTTATTATTTTGTATTCTCCCATGAATGTTGGTTCGAAGTCTAAGGAACCCCAATCATCTTCTAATAGCTTTGTGAATTCCTCAATGGGTTATTTCTTTATCTCGCATAGGTTCCACTTATGTAGTTGGTGTTAATTTTTTCAAAGGATTGTCTTTATTTTGTCAATGTTTGAACAACTGTTTGGTTGAGGATCAGATTCGAGTATGTACACTTTGTTGTTCTAAACATACTTCATTATACAATGAAGAGTAGAAGGCACCCCATTCATTACATGAATCCATGGTCTTCCTAAGAGAAGGTTATATTAAATTTCTTGAGGAATAACATGGATCTGTGTTTCTAATGTGGCCTTTCCAACTATAATAGGAAAAGTGATCACACCAAGCAGTTGTTTCCTACATTGTCAATTCCCTTAATAGATAAAAATTTAGGTTGAATTTTTTATTTATCCACACCAAGCCTATCCAAAATGGTCATCCTACACAGATTAAGGATGGAGCCATTGTGAAAAAGGGTTTTCTTTATACCTCTTCCCTTGTGGTGAACTATTACCATGAAAGCATCATTTTGATTTTACACTCCCAAAGAAGGGAGCTCACTTTGATGGAAAACAATGTTAACATTTATTCCTTGAATCATGGCTACTATGTCATTTGGGTTTGCACTAGAGGGGACCAAAACTTGTTGCAAGGTACTTTGAATCATGTTATTATAATGAGGGGATACTTGAATAGGGTCCCATAATGATATATTCGTAGGAGTGTTCTTTAGTTGTTTGACAAGATCGTACTCCTTTTCATGAGGAGGACTTGGTAAGATAGGGTTAGGTGGGATAGGATTAGGATATGGGAGGGATGTTGAAGGTATGTGTCTTGGTTGAGGATTATTTCTAGTGTTATATGCATGAGAAACAATATTATAATTTGATTGTTGTGAATCATTATTTCTAGGTGGGTAAAGGATAAGTTTAGGTATTTTTTCAGTTTGTGGTTGTTGTGAGGGTGGGTAAAGAATTAGAGGATTTTTAGGATGTAGCACAGGGTATGTAGGAGTTCCATTAATCAAGATGGATCTAATGGAAACTTGTGCATTCATAACATCAGTAGTCTTGGCTTGATGTATTTGTAATAGAGGGTAGTCTAGTATCATCTCTTAATCATAATCCAAGGAGGTCACATCACTATTATTGTCATTTTATTGCACCATGATATGCTCCCTAGGAGGAGAGTTCTTAGGAGAACTACAAACTAGATGTTCATGACATTCAAATATTGGTTCTTCTAAAACAACATCATCATAAGTACACGAATTATCAATGGTTGGATTGTCTTTTTTATCAGTAATGTTTTCCCTAGGGGAAGAGAGACATATAAGATTCTCATGACTTTCTAACATCAAATTATCTTCTTTACAACTAGGAGAGATACTAGGAGAAGGAAAAATGTGATTCTCAAGATTGTCCATAATTTCATTCCTTTATCCCATAATATATATTCCAAAATAGGATTGGTAGGGGAGGAAACATATAGATGGTTTTCATAGATCTTAAAGGTTCAATCATGTAACACCAACCTTTCATCCTCACTTACAATATGATTGTCATGATTCATTATAACTACATCCTCTTTTCTAAAAACATTCTCACAATCAAGGAATGAATGGAAATTAGGTAAGGAGATGCTTAGAAATGTGTTGATGATCTCATTCTCTTGTGCTATAATATCTTCCCAAGGGAGAGGAGGAGAAGGATAAGCAATATTTTCATGATTCTCAACAATTCCATCTTCTTTCACCAAGATACCTTCATCACTAACAGGAGAGGTATAGGGGGAAGAACAATTATGATCCTCATGGTTATCTATTCTTGTGTCTTCTTGTATCAAATAGTTCCCACAAATAGAGGATATAAGAGGGGGTGTAAGTTCAAGGAAAGCATCAACATTTTCACTCTCTTGCACAAAAAGAGTCTCATAACTAGTAAATGTATTGAATGAATGACCAACATGCTTATTGACTAACTTTTTCTTTGCAAACTTGGAAAAGATAGATACCAAAATTTGTGAAAAGTAATCTATGCAAACTTAAAATGGAAAGAAACTTAAAATGCATTGTAAATACCTAGAATGAAATGTGTAAATGAAATGTTTAGATTTCAAACAAGGCAATTTACAGATTACACTATTCAACAATCTAAAAATTAAATGTTGTAAATGAAAATTTGGAATTAAAAAATGCATGAAATCAACCAATTTAAGCTAGATTTAGTGAAATGCATGTAATAGAAACTCAACCAAAAAAAATAGATAACTGATGACAGTAAACAAATATGCAGAAACAAGGTTTTCAATACTGTAAAAGATAGTTTTAGGGCTGATTTGGGACTAATTCAGCTAGAGGGGCATATGAGTCCTAGTTAGGGTATTTTAGGGGTTCAAATGTTGAAAAATAAACACCATAAAAATCCTAGAAAGTAGAATAAACAACGTGTATAGGGACTAAATTGCACAGATTGGCGAATGAGTCCCGAATTACAGTTTTTGCACTGCCTTCAAAAAAATTTCTGTCAATGTTGTGTTTATTGGTTAGGATGATGTTTAGGCTAAGTGTAAATGTATTCTTTAGATGAAATTTAATGATCTAAGATGCAAAAATTCAATCTATATGCAATTTCACTAATGCAAGATTTAGAAATCCTAAATGCAAATCAACTAATGTAAAACCCTAATGCAAGGTCAATGCAAGCTAGATCTAGGATGATGATGCACTCCAAATCAAAAAAGAGGAATTCATGTCAGGTTCACCAAAATGTAGCAATGGAAATAGTACACCCCACCTTTGAGGAATTTAGCACAAAGGTAGGGTTCCTATTTCACACTTGTTACACTCAAGGAAGCCTTATATATCTCAATCCAAAGATAGAAAGGGGGAAAGAGATATTGCAAAATAAGGTGTCCTAGGGTTTGATTAGAGACAATAAGAGGGTTCACCACAAAGCTAGGGATTGGAAAGATAAGAAATGTAAATGATATATAAAGTACCATGAAAACCCTAACTAAATGACCTAAGAAATGAAATTGACATGAAGAATAAAGGATTGAGAATGAACAAAGGTGTACCTGGAGGAATGATGAGATAAAAAAGCTCCAAAACCATGAAATCTTAACTCTCAATGCTCATTGGGACTCATACACCAATTGTGATGAGGGTGCAGCCCAAGACTTAGAAAATAACCCACAAACAAGAGAATAATTTTATTATTCAGAAAATGGAGCTTCTTACATGCAGAGGATCTCAAATCCCCAAGTTCTACAACACATGCAAGTTACAGAAAGCTACAGAATAACCCTTTCGCAATATGCGAGCTTGTCCCCAAAAAGTTACCCCAAAAATTAGAAACCCACCCATAAATAGAGCTCCTATTTAGTTTGGAGCCAAAACAACATTCAAATTTGAGTTTAGGCAGTTTGGCGCCAAAAATTACAACTTGAAGTTCAAATTTCAAAAGAACATTTGCAATTGTATCTTCTAGAAAGTGCGCCAACTTCTCGGGGCCATAACTTTTGATCCGGGACTCGATTTGCGAACCGTTTGAACCATTGGAAAGGTCACAAAGTCAATAATGCGCTTGAAATCTGCTACGCCAATTTTGGAAAGTTTTGGGGCCGATCTGGAACTCTAAGTGCCTCAAATCTCAACTCAGAAGATTTTCAGGTGCAAATCTAGGAAACTAAAACTGCAATATCTTTCAACCCAGGAATAGAAAATAAAAACCGTAAATTGGGAATTTCATTATGATGAAAAGGGTATCCAAAAATGTAAAAACATCTAAAAACCAAGAAACTTGAAATTTAACTATTTTTGGGTGATGCAAGATTGCCCTTACACCGGGCTAGATGCTCCTGCATCAAATTGTGCAATATGAGTCCTAGGTGAGTCCTAAAGAGCTAAAAAATTAGAATATGGAGTTGCAAACTAAGAGGAACAAAACTAAGAAATTGTTCCCTGAAACCTTAACTAGGACTCATATGCCTAGACTGTCGCGAAGTGTTTCATTTTTTCATGAAGTGTCCCAAGAGAAGAATATTGAACTAAAATGTTGCAAGCCTCTAAAGATGGATCTAATAAGCACTTTTCCAATGATTTCATGAAAATTGGATGGATATTTTTCCCTAGATCTTATTTTTCATAATTCTTGACAACTTTCCATGACAACTTTGACAACATTTCCAACTTTTTCATTTTTGGTACTTTTGAAGGCTTTAAATCCACTTTTCTTCAATCTTTAAACCTGCAATCACACATTAAGGAGAGGAAAACTTGTTTATTGTTAGGAAATGGGGTTTTTACTTTCTCAAAACTTGTTTAGGTAATCAAACCTTAATGAGAAATAAAACATGAATGAAATGAGATATAAAACTTAAGATCAAACCATAGAACCTTGTTTGTGTGATGTATAAAAAAGGCCCCTTTGATTGACATGAAATTAATTGGACTTAATGAGGCCTTTATTTAGGTGTTTTGAGGCATTTTATGGATCCACACTAGGTCTTGGACCCTTGCACACTAAATAATATGCATTTAACGATGTCTTGTAAAGGCGTTGTAAAGTCCTGTAAAGGACTTTCACACTTTTCTAGATTTAATGAACCCATTCCCTCTTAATTTAACATTATAAAATGTGTTTAATAACATTACATTATTACATCAATATATAAGGTTGTTAACTTAATGTTAAACTAGTGTTGTAATGTGCCTTGCACATTCACATTGGTTCTTGTGCCTTTCTACGCTATGTGGACCTCATTTTAGTGTTGTAAAGTGTATTTAATCACACTTTCGCATTGATTTCTATGTCCCAAGTCCTATTTGAAATTCACATCATCACTAATAGTCCCATATTAACCCATATTGTGCATCCCAAGGGTTAAATTGATCAAATACCCAACAAGGTAGCATTTTAGACCTTATTTCCTTATTTCTTGGCATTTGAAGTATCAAAATAGCCCCTATGGGACCCTTTTAGACCCATTCACCATGTGTGGAAAATGAGTCCCATTTGGCTCAATTTTTCCCTTTGAGCGGCAAAAAAGTGAAATTTGAGTTTAATATTGCTTCATGTTAGCCTATGATGAGGTATTAACAGGTAAAATAGCGAATTTCCTATAGAATAATCTCTCTAAACTCATTTTTACATACATTAACTTAATTCACATCCATTCTTCATTATTCATCCACCAATCTTTCATCTCAAGTCAAGCAACTTAGAGTTTTATCATTGCAAGACATAAAGAAAGCTCCTAAAGAAATTCAAAGGATGAATATTGCTCCATTATTGCAAAAATACAAGATCAAACATAATGGAAAGGTAATAAATTACATTATTGAATGTTTCATTCTGTTCTTTTATCATTTTGGTTTCATTACATAAATAGGGTTTGACCCAGGCAAACCCCCATGCCCTAACATTCACCATTTCTTCTTCTCTTCTTGTGTGTTTGCAGATTTAGGCCCATTGGAAGCTTAGAAATCATTGAAGATCAAGTTGCAAGGTTGCTAAAGTCTTATCCTCATTCATCAAGTAAAAATATCAATAAAAACTCATTTTTAGACTTGTAAATCAGAGTTTCAGAAGCGGACATCTGCAGGAAGTCAAAGTGCAAATCGGGAAGCTTGGAATCCACTTTGAAAATGAATAAATTAAAAAGTGGACTCATTCTCCATGGGTGGCGAATGAGTCCCACCCCAAGGTTAGTTTTTGGATTTTTACATTTTTGAGTACCCTTTTCTCATAAACAGGTTCTGGTACAATTTGGTAGAACTGGGACTGATTCGCCCAGAATGGCGAATGAGTCCCTCTGGGCCTAAAAACCATCATCAACAAAATTTCAAATGTAATTTCTAGTCTTTATCAAAGTTCCAAGTGCACACTTTCAGTCTGATTCATTTCTATTGCAATTTTCCATTCATTTTGTAGGTGATTTTGCATTACATAATGTGTTTTCAAGCAAGTCATATTTCTTAAGTTTTGCATATTTAATCAATCAATATTATCAATTAGTTTCACTTATATCACTCCATTTAGATAATACAACATCATACACATCCTAATTTGAATGAACCCTTTAGCATTTTTGGCCCTACCTCTCTCCTTTTAGGTGAAAAACCTTACAAGAGCTAGAGAAGTGCAAGGAGCCCAAAATCTACGGTTCATTTTGGTTCACCAAAATGTAGCATAGATTTTTGGCACCCACTTTCTTTCTAGCTCTCCTAGGGTTTTTCATCTAGAAGGAGAAAGATAGGCCAAAAATGCTTATGTTATATTCAAATTCAATGGAATACAGATATAATAAGGATCCAATATGCCTAGATATAATGCTTGAATGAAAGAAATGAATGAGATTGATTGATTAATGAATAGAAGCTAGAGGAAACCAACTTGTTTGCAAACAAATTGTGTAATGCAACAATCAACTAGGAATGAATGCAAAACTTAACAGAAATGAACCCAAAAAAAAGTGTGCACCTGGAATGTGGATGGAGACTGGAAATTGCTTTTGAAATGCTATTGATGCTAAAATTTAGGCCCGGTGGGACTCGTTCGCCATTCTGGGTGAATTAGTCCCAATTTTGGAAAACTGTACCAAGGCCCATTTTAGCCAAATGGGTGTCTGAATCTACAAAAATCTTCAGAAAACATGTATAGTGGGACTCATTCACCACTCTGGGTGAATTCTTCCATTCTAGCTTTTCTAAAAACTCAAAAATGGAATTTGTAGCTTCTAGTTTGCTCAATCTACACCTCCAGGTACCTAGATCTGAAACCTTGATTTTCGAAGCTATAAATTACTTTTTATGTAAGTTTTGGCCTTAAAAAAGTGGAGATTACTAGAAAAAGTTTGCAAACTAATCTTCAATAATTTCCAAGCCATCCAAGCACCAAAATCTACACACAATGAAAGAGAAAGAAATGGTGAATGTTATGGCACAGGGGTTTTCTTTGGTCAAACCCCTTTTTAGGTAATTAAACAAAAATGATGAAAATATGTAATGAAGCATGAAACAATGGAGTTCTTACCTTGCCATGATGATTGAACTTGAATGTCTCCAGCAAAATATGAAGATTCTATCCTTGAATGTTTGAAAAGTGCTACCTTGGTGACTTTGAATGGTAAAACCCTAGCTTTCTTGACTTGAGATGGAAGAAAAATGATGAATGAAGTTAAGTTATTATGCATTAAGGTTTAGAGACTTATATTGATAGTCAATTCATAGGTTATTTTTCCATTAATTGGATCCCTAAGGCCGACATGGAGAAAAATTAAACTTAAAACCTATTTTTCCCATTCAAACCCTAAAAATGGCTCAAAATTAGACTCATTCACCACTAATGGAAAATGAGTCCCGCAAGGGCCATATTTGCTAGCTGGAATGTCGAGAAGTAAGGAAATCAAGTTTATATGATAACTATGTCATTTATCTGATCAAATTATGCCTTAGGATTCACAATATGGATTAAGAGGGGCCTATTAGTGATGATGTAAATGTAAATTAGGGCTTGGGACACATAAATCAATGTGAAAGTGTGATTAAATACACTTTACAACACTAATATGAGGTCCACATAGCCTAGGAAGGTAGAAGAACCAATGTGAATGTGCAAGACACATTACAACACTATTTTAACACTAAGTTTAACTTATGAGTCTTCTAGATTGATGTAATAATGTTATTAAACACAATCTATAATGTTGAATTAGGGAGAAATGGGTTCATTAAGTCTAGAAAATTGTGAAAGCATCTTACAACACTTTCCAACACCTTTCCAAGACATCATTAAAAGCATGTTATTCAATTTGTAAGAGTCCAAGACGTAGTGTGGACACATAAAATTCCTCACAATACTAGATTAAGACCTCATTAAGTCTATTTTATCATGAACTAATCCCATGTCAAGCAAAGGGTTCTTTTTTCTATGACACATTTAGCCCCCACTTTAGTGAGAGGATGAACTTGCTTCAAACTCACACTAAAGTAGACATTCAAGAGAGATCCGAGTGTACAGATGCAAATGACAAAGAATGACAAAGATCAAGGAGGTTGCACAAGCCCCCAAGATACAAAATCATGCAAACACAAGAATGAAGGAAAGATGAAAAATGAGGTGGAAAAAATGTACTCACTTTGGGGCCACAAAACTTTAGGTTGTCTACGGTGTCAGAAGGCAACAACATATTCATTTTGGGGCCATGAAACTTCTGATTGTCCATAGGGTGAGAAAGCCCAAAAAAGGTAAGATACATA
>VDFB02058564.1:0-80580 GCA_007258455.2 Sequoia sempervirens
CAATTCTACATTGTAGTTTCCTACAAGAAAGACTAATTCTATGAACAAAAGCATTTTTCCTTTCGCTTGGATTTCAATGTCATATCTCTTCAAATGTAAATACCTCTCGACATATTGCAAGACATTGTATATGTGGTTCTATGAAGGTCTCTAATCCAAATAGAAAGGAAATAGGCTTGTTGATTAAAAGAATAAATCTGAGGTGTAGAAGAAGAAAGAGAAATGAGATCCCGAAAAGTCAATAATTCCTCACACTGCTGATGGTAATAGTTCTACAGATGAAATCTATAACATTGCATCTAGTAGAAAGTGTGTGAAACCATAGAAACGGGTTTCAATGAGCCTATTAAGGATAACTGGTGTACAAAAGGAGATGAGGACCTCATTAAAATCAAGGAAATAAAATGAATGTTGGGAAATAAGGAGGAAAATAGGCCCTAGTATAAAAAGGATGAGTATGATAACACATATGAGTTCTTCGAGAAGAAGATGAGAGAGAGCTCTAATTTGATGTTCTAGGAAAATACAACTTGAGGGAGAGTGTTAACTCCTTATTGTAGGAAGTCTTGGTGGTCTTGTGGAGTGCTTTAGGAGTAGTGCAATATGGACTCAAGGGGAGTCTATTCAAAAAATAGGTTTTTAGATTATGCAATTTAAGCAGTTGCCCTTTTCCCTTGATGTTAAAGGGGGAGAAATTTCATATCAGGTTAGTGTTTCCATCAATGCCAAAGGGGGAGAATGTTGCATGTGTTGTCATTGATGTCAACAATGTGGTATTGTGGAAGGTTGCATGTGACGAAAATAGAGTGGTGATCAAAGATGTCAAAAGGGTAAGTGTTCAAGGAGTATTCTAGAGGGGCAAACAAAGGATTATGCCTAAAGAGACAAGTTTAAAGTATGTATGTTCCTAATTTAAGAGCATAGAAGTTACCACTTTAGGTCTAGAGCTAAGGTAAAGAAGGTTGAGTGTTTAATGGGACGACTTGGTATGTTGAGATGATTGCACTTGGTGTTTGGAAGTGTGTGTGAGTGTGGAGATGTGTGCTAAGGTAAAATAGGTCCTTATTATCTCTTGATTTGAATTGCATTTTATTTCCCCTCACTTTAGATGTCTTGGGATTCGACTTATTGTGGCCACTAGACATTTCATGTTACATGTTTCATCTTGACCGACAAAGGAGAAACTTCTTGAAGCTTGTGGGGGATATAAATGGTAGATCATTTTTTTTGTAAAATGAATGATGGTGTGTGAGTGTATGTGAGTATTCAAGGAGGTATGTCCAAGTATATGTATGTGTGGAAGTGAGTTGAAGATAACAGAGGCTGTTGAGAAAAAGGTATTGAAGATATATGTTAGTATGAAGGGTGTTGTTGTTGTGGAGAAGATTGATCAATAGATTGTGTCAGGTATGATGTCTAGAGGTTGTAGCCTCTTTTTGTAAGTGTTGTAGGTTGTAGGTATTTGTATCTTCCTTTGGTTGAAGCCATAAAAATTTTGTTTCAAGGAGTTGTAGCTTTCTTTGGGTTGTAGCTAATAAAACATGTTGTAAATCTTATTTTATTTGTTAGGCTTGATTTGGACAATAGTTCCAAGCAGCTTGTTCACTTTGGTTTTTACCTTCTATGGTTTTCCATGAAAATATGGTGTTATGGTTGTGTGCTTATGCCTTTGAATTGCATAGTTAGATACTTTATCTATTTAAGGTAATAAGAATATTTGGTTGATAAAATTGAATTAGATTGATTGTCGCATATATTTATTCACCCCCTGCCATCTTAGTATATTAATGTGTTCTTAAAATTATTAAATAGTCTATTCAGACTACAAATATAAAAAAATAATCCTAGCTTGTAGAATAAAAATGTTCTTTCAATGTTTCAAATATATAATAATTTCAAATCCATGAAGTTTAAGTATGGGATACTCCATATTTTGTTAAGCCACAACATTCCAATTACAATTAAAAACTAATTGTATCTAGTTGGTTTTCATTCATGAATCCCACCATATATTTCTATGAATCTTCATTATTTTCATGTGTAATTGGAGAATTAGTAAAGCTACTTGAGCATGACACATAGATTTGTGGGCCACATAGGCTTGATTAGCTAGAGAAGTATGTAGAATCAAACAACATCTATCCTTCATGTTGTATCATCCCTCATAGGTTATTATAAGACACATTAAAGTAACTAAATAATGTGAGAAGTTTCCAATTAGTAGGAATATCCCTATATGTTTTACTATGTGAAAGATTGAGTGATTCAAGTAGTGTTGGTGCAGGGGCACCCTTAGTTTCAGGTGCACCCTTTGCTCTATGTAGTATTTTTTTTTTTTTGGTCATATGAGAGTTGATTTCATGTAATAAGGTATTTTTAGGCCATGTTATGTCATTTGGAGTCATTGTTGAGTCTTTAGATGCAAGGTTGGGAAAAATTGCAAATTTTGTCAAGTTGCACAAAAAGTTTTCAAGCAACTTTAGCAACTTTTTGCAAAAAAGTGTAATTTGATGATTTGTTAAGCCAAAAACTCAAAGATGGTTAGAGGCACTTAGAATATTGATTTAAACTTTAAAATAATCTTTGTAATAGTGAAGGAGAATGTTGGAATGAAAATTTTGAATGAGAAGCTCACTTTGCATGTTGATTTTCTATGTTTTCCTACATTTCATTGATTTTTGTCACATTGTACGGATTTCTTCTGCACTGTATGGGTTGAAGGGTGATTTCTTCTTGTAGAGGGATGTATTAAATTTATTTTTGGTTTTTTTTTGAGAAAAATCCATCAAGATTTGAGCTCAAGTTATCAATGTTTGCGAGAAAGTTTTTCAAAACCCTATCTAGGGTTCCAAGAAACCTTCAAAATGTTGTTACTCGCATTCCCACCATGATCAAATCAAGAAAATTTGCGCAAAACTCTATTTTAGTGTATTCTAAATTCCCTCAAGATTTGAGGCTTGGAAATTGCATGTGGAGATAGGAAACAATTGACAGTCATTACATTGTTGGTTGATTTATAGTGCAAGAGCATTGCATTGTAGTTGAATACCGAAGTTTTTGCATTGTAACATTGCTTAGTGCTTTGTGAAGGTTGAGATAAGTCTAACTTTGATGTTACACCTTAGAGAAACCATTGGTTTGATACTTCTATCATGTATTGAAGGTTGTTCATTGTTTGCATATGACTATCCCATAAGTTGTTCCATTGAATGTTGTTGCTCTTAAGTCTTCCCATGCATTTGGGGATTGAAAAAAACTTTGAAAGGTTTGTGATGCTATTTATACCATCGTCCCATGCTTTCCTTAGTGTTTTCATGTTGTTCCACAACTTTTCAAGGTATGCCATCTATGAATATTGAAGGATTGTCACAACTAAAGAAGTATGCCCTGTCATGGGTTTCATAGAACCTTGAGGAGATAGTGAACCCATTGTTGTGAAATATGGTATCAATAGTCCAATTTGTACCCCTTCTCCGCATCAAGTATCATCACTCTAATAGATTTAGGAATCTTTCCATTGAAATTATTCCTTTGAAATATGAGAATAATCAAACCTTTGAGAGATCCAAAATTTCAAGCACTATTTTTGGAGAGGTCATGTGATTTTAATAATATCATTTTTTTATAATTAAACTTCATATCTTGTCATTTTATTGTCAATTTATATTTTAGCTAAATAATATTGTAATATATAATTATACCATTAGATAAATTTCCAAATATTTCAATAGTTTATGATTTATTTTCCATGAGATTATATTCGTAAAGGCATTTGAAATTAACTCCTAGTTATTTTTTTCACATCCAAATTTTGAATATTTGATAGTTTTGTTAATTGCAATGGGCTTTGTTTTTTTTAATATAAAAATTTAGATATTGTGCAAGTTTTCAACCAAATAAAAATGTTCCCTTACATAATATTTTTTCTCAAATCAAGGATTTGTAAATTCCTTCATTTTCCATGTGATGATGGAATATTCCCTTTAAGAGTATTGTCTCCTAGTCTCAATATCTCAAGAAAAATCTTCCCATTATATAATTTGGTATCATCCCTTTTAAGTTATTATTCTCTAGAGTTTTAATACATACAACATATAACAATTCATTAGACATTAGGGAATCTACTTTGAGTGCATTATTTAATAACTTTTAAAATCCTAAGCTCTTGAATTTAAATATAGAATTTGAAATAGAACCCCTAAAATTATTTTTGGCTAATGAAAGAAACCAAATATTATGTGTATATCTGTTAGATGATTTTGAAATTGATACATAAAATAACTTAATTGAGGGATTCATGGTTTCGCTTGGAGGGATTCTCCCATCGATACTCTCAATTTTGAAGCAGCTCTTCCTTGCTTTCTCTTGTACGAGGTTCGTCGCATTGCTTGTTTCTTCTTCTATAAATGGCTTGCACGCCTCTTTGATCTATGGGGATTTTACTATACCCCCTATGTAATCGACTTCAATTCCCCTAATTTCTCTTTTCTTTTGGCCTAATCTTCCAAATGCATGGCATCTACTTCCTGCTCTTATATTGTTCTTTGTAAACTTCTATTTAATATTAATATAATAATTTCAATGGCTATGCCACTTTTTTTTAACTTTTTTTTTTAAACTTAATTGAGAGATCTAAGTATTTAATTGATGTGAGTTCCCAAATCCAATTTCAAATAAACCCATTAATATAATTTTTTGAAAAGTGCAACTATTCGATAAAATATTGAGCTGAAATAATTGTACGGATTTTTCCTTTAATACTACAATCATGTAAAGCTAAGTAGTGAAGATGATATGTGGGAATGCTATAATCATTTCCTTTTATAGTAAACATATTTCTAGAGAGAACCAATTTTTTTTTGGAGCAATTATTCAAAATAACAAATGAGAAGGTTCCATTTAAGTTATTGTTGGCTAGATCAAGCTACTCTATGATCTTGGATAGCCTATCAAAGGAAGTAGGTATGGCATGACTAAAAGAGTTGTCTTGTATTTCAACATAGTTCGATTGTGAGAGGTTTTCCATAGTAGATAAAATAGTTCCATTTAATTTATGTGACCTTAAATCAAGATATTCCAGTTTAGAAAGATTTTGTAGAGTGGAAAAAATGACACCAATTAATTGGTTTGAACTAAGATAAAGACACTCTAGTTTCTAGAATCTACTTAAAGAGGAGAGAATACAACCTTCCAAATCTTTCCAAGAAAAATCAATAAATAAAAAGGGAGAGGTTCAAGAAAGATAGGAATATTACCTTTAAATGTAATGCTTGAAAGATCTAACTATTGAAGCCATAAGAGATTTACAAAGATGGGAGGAGTTTCTCTAGACATTATGTGATTGTGCATATAATTTATGGTGCGATAAAGCAAGCATTCTCATAGACTAGTATCTTTTTCCATATTAAGATTCATTTTTTTTATTCCAAGATACTTCAACCCTCTCAAATCTGTTTTCCACTCATCCATGACATAGAATAAATTTTGAAGAAAAATTTAATGGGGAATCGAAACTATGAAAATTTTCAAGTTGTTTCCTTCATTATTATTTTTTATGGAGAAAATTGAGAGCTATGAAATTTATTTAACTATATTTTCCACCATATTACTAAGAAAAAGTTTGATCCTATATAAATTTCAATCAAGGGTTAAAAATTTCTAAACTAATTTTTTCCAACAAACAAACTAAATTTTTTCCAAAAAATGTTTAGGGTTAACTAAGAAAATATTTGGTGAAACACAACATTAGAATATGAGCACACCAATTTTTTATCCAAACATGAACTACCCGATACATTTGGAAAATTATTATGAAATTAATTACCCTCCACAAAGTGGTTCCATCATAAGAATTAAGACCCTTAATTTTCTATACATACATGAAGAAACTTAGGACTAGGACAATCATAGAGTATTTCATTAAATGGAAGTAATTTCCTATCAAATTTTCCACATACAAAGATGGACCCTTTATGAAATCACTCATAATTAATCAACATTGAGGACAATGCTTCTTTACAGAGTGAGGGAATGCTACACCCTTAATCCTATTGTCTGTATAGGGTTTTGAGTAGTCAATTTTTGGCTACCTTAACTCTTTATTAGGTTATATGCTTATTATTTAGATAATTAGATCAACCTAGATGTTATATTTAGGTATCAAAGTTTGTTTGGATGTCATTGAATGTGCAAATAAGGTATATATAGGAGCTAGTGCCTAGTTTATTATGACCACATTGAGAATTGTGTTCTTATTGAAGACTATTGGAGGTATCCCCTTGAAGCATATTATGAGGTATTCCCCCTAAAATTTAAAAATTATTATCAAGTATTTGTAGCATATTTACTATTATTATCTTCTCTTTTACAAGTTACTTCATTATAGAATGCACGTGAGTTATTAGTTTGAGTCAAGATTTTGTAAGTCTTATTAGAGATCATTTTTGTTTACATTTTGGGTTATATGAGTGTGGGTGTGTAAACATTTCTTCAAGAAAGAGGATTAGGACAACCTTGGGTGGAGCTATAGAATTTTCTTTTATATAGAGAAGATAAAGTGCTTCAAAAGAAATAAGTTGGGTGACAATCTAGAGCATATGTGCAAAGATAACCAAAATGTTTGGAATCTTAAAGGTGAGTAGATTTTCGATGAACAGGAGTAGATAAGAAGAAAAGAAAATAGGATAAATTGAGTCCCTTGATTTTTCTAATAATTTTTTGTGTGAAGATAGGGAGGAAGTTAGAGTTCAAGAAAAGACAAACAAAAAAAGTGTCATATTGATGGCAGAGAAGAAGGTATCCTCATGTAAGAGGTTAATTTCATGAGATTGCAATAATAACATGTCTTTCAGAAGGAATGGACATCTTGGTTAATGAGGATACATGTGAGGATGGTGTTATAGAAAAATATGATTATGAGAATGCAACATTTGTATGTCCTTTAGAGGACATTATTCTCTTGAAGATCAAGTTCAGTAGAGCACATTTTTATGCATGCAATACATAGAAGAAGTGGTTAATGCAAAGGTGAATGAGCAAGTGGGTATGAAATTTTTTATTGTCATAATGTTAGTGATGATGCTTTTTGTATAGATGGAGACTTGTAGGTTCTCTCCAGTAGTAGGGTATTCAAATGTAAATTACTTGAGAAAGAACATAACTAAAGCTAAAATTCTTGGAAATAATTTCATTTATTCGTATTCAAATGTGTACTCTCCACAAACCCTAAATGTTACCAAAATCCATGCCTAGGGAGGGTCAACTCAAGTTGAAGGGCTATACTTATGATAAGGTAATGAACAAATAAGGGACAATGCATGAGAGAGGAAAATTGTCTCTTTCTTTAGGTTTTTATAGGTCAACATGGGTTCCTTGAGGTTTCTTTTCAAGATAATTAAAGATAAATATTGAATCATGGTTCATGTAGATAAATAATTATGATGTATATAGATAACAAGGCTCCTAAGATTTTCGCTGAGACATAACGATAGTTAAGATTTAAACTCTATTTTATTTAAAATATTGCAAAAAATGCATGAATTAAATATTGTAGAGAGTTTCCCCTTATATCAAGAATGCAAGTTAAGGTTTATTTGATGTACTCTTCTACTATTAAATTAATAAAATTAAGCCCCACAAGTGTATTTTTCATATTCAATCTCTAATAATATATTTCCATGAGTATACTAGGCTTGCAAAGTTAATAGGAACACTATTTCTTTTTATAATATGGATTGGTTTGTAGTTTGTATTTATGATTTTGATTTTGGAGAGAAAACAAGATGTAAGAGATTGATGTTTGCATTCATTTGAACTTACATAATCGTCTACGACAGAAAAAAACATATAGAAAAGTTACAGAATAGCATTGCAATAAGATAAATTCGAGATGAGCCATACATATATGTATCCAAAAGAAATGTAAGGTTTAACCTAATCTACTCAATAATATAAAAATAAAAATAAACAATTGATCTAAATAATATGATATAAATTACGTGAAGAAGCCTCACAAATTTAGAAGCCTACTAATTAATTAAAAAAATAACACTATCATTTAAATGTTCATATGAAGGAAACTATTATGACCTTTAGCAGACATTAACACATAGTTTGAAGAAATTCAAGCCAAAGAAATATTGCATTATTTTTTCAAATGATCTTATGTGGAATACATTCCTACACAAGAATCCTACTTTAACATTTGAATGTCCTGGCCTGCCTTGAATAAACCACAAACTTTTCCAAAAAGACATGTTATTGTTAAAATAAAACAACATAGTTTTTAGATAATAATATTGTATTTTCAACAATCCACATATGCTTCATTTCAACCAATCTTGAAATGTACTGCAATACATTTTAATGCAATAAATGATCAATTTGAATTCCCTTTCATATTTCAAGAGCTTTGAAAATTTTGAATACTACATTTGAGCATATTTCTAGTGCTAGTACAACAAACTTCAATGTCTTTTCGGTAATTTCCAATGTCACAAAAGACTTCAACATTTGACATGGCATATTCCAATGTATCCTTTGGTAGATAGGAATGTTGGAATGTATGCTAAAAATTAAATCTACATTATTATGAAAAATATGTAAATTGACCACTATTTAAAACCAAAATCTTCTAATGGTTCACTAATTTATTCAATTTTTATTTCTCTGTAATTGTTTTTCATTGAGGGCTCTAATATCATCATTAGCACAAAATACACATTATAATTAATATAAAAAATACATTGAAAGTATATTTTGTAAATATTGATTTACAATAATTTTAAAGATTTCAATTAAAGATTTATAAGAAAATTATTAAACAAAAACTTCACATTCAAAAAAGTTGGAGAACAATTAACATATTAATATTAATTAACATTAAAGGGGGTGTTTCATAAATGAGATGCATGCCCCATTTTATCATAATAAAACTTATACTATAAAATATAAACTATTTGGACTACAAACTTAACAAGTTGATTCTATCTTGTAGAGTACAAATTCTCTCTCAATATTTCAAATAGAGAGATAATAATGTCATCCATGGATTTGAAGCATTGGATGCTCCATGTTTTGTTGAGCCACAACATTCCCATTACAATTGAAAAACTAACTACATAACCTGTTGCCATTCCCATATCCCACCATATATCATCCTCTGAATCTTCATTATTTTCCTCATGTTCCTCTGGAGAATCGAGAGAGCTACTTGAGCATGGCACATATATTTGTAGACCACATAGACCTGAATTATTGGAGAAGTATGTAGAATCAAATGTCATCATTTGTCCTCCTTGTGGTATCATCCCTGATAGGTTATTATAGGACACATTAAAGTAACTCAAGGATGTGAGAAGTTGCATCTCACCAGGAATAGCCCCAGATAGTTTATTTTGTGAAAGATCAAGTGATTCAAGTAGTTCCATCTCTCCAATAGATTTAGGAATCTCACCACTGAAATGATTTCTTGAAATGTTGAGAACAATCAAACCTTTGAGGGATCTAATATTCCAAGGAATGTTACCTGACAAATTATTGCTAGAGAGGTCAAGACATTTTACTAATCTCAAGTTTGTCACAAACTCCATAACTTGTCCTTTATTATATATTGTTATTTCATCTATATAATATTTTAATTTTCGTCTATTAGTCAATACATGCTCAAGGATTTCCATGTCATTTGATTGATTTGCCATTGCAGTTAACTTCATAAAGTCATTTGGAATAACTCCTGAAATTTTATTTTTTGACATATCCAAAATTTGAAGATTTTGCAATTTATTTAATTGCAATGGGATTGTACCCTCCAAATTATTACTTTGTAATATCAAAATTTGGAGATTGTGCAAGCTTTTAACCCAATTTGAAATGTTCCCTTGCAAATTATTGTTTCTCAAATCAAGGATTTTCATATATTCTTGCATTTTCCATGATGATGGAATATGCCCCTTCAAGCATTGTCTCCCAATTTCAACGCCTCCCAAGAGAATTCATTCCCTTTGATGATGGAATTTTATGAGGTTGCAATAATAATAACATGTCTTTCAAAAGGCATAGACATCTTGTTAAATGAGGATACATGTGAGGATATCTTTTGAAGATCAAGTTTAGTAGAACACATTTTTATCCATGAAATATGTAGAAGTGGTTAATGCAAAGGTGAATGAGCAAGAAGGTATGAATTTTTTTATTGTCATAATGTTAGTGATGATGCTTTTTGTATAGATGGAGAATTGTAGGTTCTCTCCAGTAGTAGGGTATTCACATGTAAATTACCTGAGAAAGAACATAACTAAAGCTAAAATTCTTGGAAATAATTTCATTTATTGGTATTCAAATGTGTACTCTCCACAAACCATAAATGTTACCAAAATCTATGCCTAGGGAGGTTCAACTCATGTTGAAGTGATATACTTATGATAAGGTAATGAACAAATAAGGGAAAATTCATGAGGGAGGGAAATTGTCTCTTTGTTTATGTTTTTCTAGGTCAATAAGGGTTCCTTGAGGTTTATTTTCAAGATAATTGAAGATAAATATTGAATCATAGTTCATATAGATAAATAATTATGATGTATATAGATAACAAGGCCCCTAATATTGTCACTGAGATATAACGTTAGTTAAGATTTAAACTCTATTTTATTTAAAATATTGCAAAGAATGCACGAATTAAATATTGTAGAGAGTTTCCCCTTATATCAAGAATGCAAGTTAAGGCTTATTTAATGTACTCTTCTACTATTAAATTAATAAAATTAAGCCCCACAAGTGTATTTTTCATATTCAATCTCTAATAATATATTTCCATGAGTATACTAGGCTTGCAAAGTTAATAGGAACACTATTTCTTTTTATAATATGGATTGGTTTGTAGTTTGTATTTATGATTTTGATTTTGGAGAGAAAACAAGATGTAAGAGATTGATGCTTCTATCTATTTGAACTTACATAATCAAGTTCATGATAGAAAAAATATATAGAAAAGTTGCATAGAATAGTATTGCAATAACATAAATTGAGATGAGTTACATATATGTATCCAAGAGAAATGTGTTTTTAAGTAAATCTACTTCAATAATATAAAAATAAAAAATAACAATTATATATAATAATATGATGATAAATTATTGTGAAGAAGCCTCTCAAAAATTTACAAGCTCATATTAATTAATTAAACATAATCACCATATCATCTAACAACTATACATGAAGAAATCTATTAAGAATTTAGCATTAACACAGAGTTCGAAGAAATTCAAGCCAAAGAAATATTGCATTTTTTTTTCAAATGATCTTATGGAATACATTCCTACACAAGAACTTGATTTTTAACATTTGAATGCATCCTACTTGCTTGAATAAACTCATATGGTGACCTTTCCCAAAAAAAATATTATTGTTAAAATAAAACAACATAGTTTTTAGATAATAATATTGTATTTTCAACAATCCACATATGCTTCATTTCAACCAATCTTGAAATGTACTGCAATACATTTTAATGCAATAAATGATCAATTTGAATTCCCTTTCATATTTCAAGAGCTTTGAAAATTTTGAATACTACATTTGAGCATATTTCTAGTGCTAGTACAACAAACTTCAATGTCTTTTCGGTAATTTCCAATGTCACAAAAGACTTCAACATTTGACATGGCATATTCCAATGTATCCTTTGGTAGATAGGAATGTTGGAATGTATGCTAAAAATTAAATCTACATTATTATGAAAAATATGTAAATTGACCACTATTTAAAACCAAAATCTTCTAATGGTTCACTAATTTATTCAATTTTTATTTCTCTGTAATTGTTTTTCATTGAGGGCTCTAATATCATCATTAGCACAAAATACACATTATAATTAATATAAAAAATACATTGAAAGTATATTTTGTAAATATTGATTTACAATAATTTTAAAGATTTCAATTAAAGATTTATAAGAAAATTATTAAACAAAAACTTCACATTCAAAAAAGTTGGAGAACAATTAACATATTAATATTAATTAACATTAAAGGGGGTGTTTCATAAATGAGATGCATGCCCCATTTTATCATAATAAAACTTATACTATAAAATATAAACTATTTGGACTACAAACTTAACAAGTTGATTCTATCTTGTAGAGTACAAATTCTCTCTCAATATTTCAAATAGAGAGATAATAATGTCATCCATGGATTTGAAGCATTGGATGCTCCATGTTTTGTTGAGCCACAACATTCCCATTACAATTGAAAAACTAACTACATAACCTGTTGCCATTCCCATATCCCACCATATATCATCCTCTGAATCTTCATTATTTTCCTCATGTTCCTCTGGAGAATCGAGAGAGCTACTTGAGCATGGCACATATATTTGTAGACCACATAGACCTGAATTATTGGAGAAGTATGTAGAATCAAATGTCATCATTTGTCCTCCTTGTGGTATCATCCCTGATAGGTTGTTATAGGACACATTAAAGTAACTCAAGGATGTGAGATGTTGCATCTCACCAGGAATAGCCCCAGATAGTTTATTTTGTGAAAGATCAAGTGATTCAAGCAGTTCCATCTCTCCAATAGATTTAGGAATCTCACCACTGAAATGATTTCTTGAAATGTTGAGAACAATCAAACCTTTGAGGGATCTAATATTCCAAGGAATGTTACCTGACAAATTATTGCTAGAGAGGTCAAGACATTTTACTAATCTCAAGTTTGTCACAAACTCCATAACTTGCCCTTTATTATATATTGTTATTTCATCTATGAAATATTTTAATATTTCTCTACCATTAGATTCATGCTCAAGGATTTCTATGTCTTCTGATTGATTTGCCTTTGCAGTTAACTTCATAAAGTCATTTGGAATAACTCCTGAAATTTTATTTTGTGACATATCCAAAATTTGAAGATTTTGCAATTTATTTAATTGCAATGGGACTGTACCCTCCAAATTATTACTTTTTAATATCAAAATTTGGAGATTGTGCAAGCTTTTAACCCAATTTGAAATGTTCCCTTGCAAATTATTGTTTCTCAAATCAAGGATTTTCATATTCTTGCATTTTCCAAGTGATGATGGAATATGCCCTTCAAGTGCATTGTCTCCCAATTTCAATGTCTCAAGAGAATTCATTCCCTTACATATATTGGGTATCATCCCTTTTAAGTTATTATTCTCTAGATTTAAGACAGACAACATGGGGCAATTCTTTAAACAGTGGGGAATCTGACCGCTAAACTTATTATTTGAAAGATCTAAAATATTCAAATACTTCACTTTTAGGATAGAATTTGGAATAGAGCCGTTCAAATTATTTTTGGCTAATGAAAGAAAACGAAGATATTGTGTGTATTTGTCAATTGATTTTGAAATTGATCCTTCAAATAAGTTATCGGAGAGATCTAAGTACACTATTGATGTGAGTTCCCAAAGCCAATTTGGAATAAAGCCACTAAGAGAGTTATTTGACAAATCTAAGTAAAAAATGGAATATTGAGTTGAAATAAATGCAGGAAAATTTCCTGTAATATTACATTCATGTAAACCTAAGAAATCAAGATGAAAATTAGGAATAGTAGAGGCATTGACTTCTACGGTCAACGTATTGCTTGAGAGATCCAAATAATAAAGTTCGGGGCAATTATTTAAAATAAAAAATAAGAAAGTTTCATTTAATCTATTGTTGGCTAAATCAAGCCACCATAGCTTGGATAGCTTAGCAAAGGAAGTTGGGATTGGACCACTTAATTTGTTTGAACTCAGATCAAGAATATACAGTTTGGAGAGATTCCCTAGAGTAGATGGAATGCTGCCATTTAATTTGTTTGAACTCAGATAAAGAACTTGCAGTTTGGAGAGATTCCCTAGAGTAGATGGAATGCTGCCATTTAATTTGTTTGAACTCAGATAAAGATACTCTAGATTGGAGAGGCCACTTAAAGAGGAGGGAATAAAACCTTCCAAATTGTTCCCAGAAAGATCAAGAAGTGACAGAGGGAGAGCTCCAAGAAAGTTTGGAATCTTACCTCTAAATGAATTTCCTGCAAGTCTCAACTCCCGAAGCCGTGAAAGATTTGCAAAGAAGGGAGGAATTTCTCCTGAAAGCCCACCATGGAGATTATTCCTACTCAGGTCCAAGCGCTCCAATTGCTGCAATTTAGTCAACTCTCTTGGAATTCGGCCAGTAAATTCACAGCCCTGTAAACTCAGATACTTCAATCTCCTTAGCTCTCCAACTTGTGGAGGGATGGAAAGAGAGGAAAAGTAATTGTTAGTGAGGTCCAAGTGCTCCAAATTTAGCAGTTGGAATAACCCCCCTCTAACTTCACTCCATTGAATTCCAGAGCAACTGAGATCCAAGGTGAGCACATGGCCAGTGTGTGGATGGCAGCCCACTCCTTTCCAAGCGCAGCAGTTGAACCCTGTCCACGATTCCAGAGAGTCATGCTGGTATTCTCTAGAATAAGTGAAGTTAATGCCTTGTTTGAAATCCAAAAGAGAATTTCGTTCCTCTTCTAAACATGCAGAACAGCAAATAACAGAGGGCAGCAGTAAGAACACCACCCAAATGCCCGCACCCATTTTTATTGCCTTCCAAAAACAGATAAAAAGAAGCAATATTATTACAATTCTCACTATAAGAGAACAGAATGAGCAACACACTTTGCAAATCCCAGGCTTCTCTATGAGATGGGTTTGCAAGGCGAAGGAGATTTATAGCCCATTCAAAGTGCAATCCACCGCAAATATGTGGAAAACATCCATCCACGAGTTGTTTCCTTTTTATTTCTTTTCGTACGTCTATGTTAATTCGATGGTCATCTAAAAGTCTTGTTTTTAATAATAATCATAAGACCAAAATACAGTGCTTAGTTGCCACGAAATTTCTGAACTACATTTTCCTCCACAAATATTTCGTGTGGACTACGAAAATGTCTGGTCAAACACGGCATTGGAATATTGAGCACACGGAAGTGGTTCCCAACTACCCTTCACAAAATAAAATATCTTTCTTGACTTTGCAACGAAATTTAAGTCCGTCCAAATCGAAACCCTATTGTGTCACACTGATTAACGATATATCAGAAACAAGTAAAGATATATCCAAGTCTGATTATTAAGCTGCGATGGCATGTGCAGCGGTCAAACGTCTCTTGTTTTTGCCCGCCACTTGCAGGACAGAGTCTAGGCTGGTAAATCGCGAAGAAGAAAAAGAGGGGAAAAAAACGGTATACGACAGACAAAAACAGCATTCGTGTCAGTTTTAAATCATGTCAGTTTTAATTTCTACGTATTCTTGACTAGGCTGATAAAGTTTGTCACATACCAGAAAAAAGTGGGAAATTAGTTTATGATAGACAGAGACGTATTTCATTGATATTTAAATTTAAACATAAAAGACAAGTTGCGGAAAGTTAGCGTCCTAACCGACATTTTTCAAGCACAATATTAGACAATAGTTAAAGAAATCATGATACAAACATGTGCAAATCATGATGGAGTAGATGTGAAGTTTCGGGTCATTTTTATTTGTAGCTTTCTCATTTCCCTACTTCATAGTCTAATAGTCCAAAATGAGATAGCAAATATCTTCAATTGAAGCAATCTCTTAGATCTTTCTTATATCGTTAATCAATGTGAAAATGTCTGGTCAAACACGGCATTGGAATATTTTTTTTGGGAGTATTTCTTAAGTGTGATTTTGCTTAATCTAATAATGTTTATATAATAAGTATAATTAATTTAGATTAATTAATAAAAAAATTTAAGGTTAAGTATATTTTAAATATAGCAAATGTTGAAAATAGAAAAATAAATGTATTTAGTTTTGTAATTAAAGAATAAATGTAATTTGGTATAATATTGAAATTTGAATATTTGGAGATTAAGAATGAATCATGAAAATATTTATTTTTTCTAGAAATTACAATATTTTCTTACACGTTGTAAGTTTGCAATTGCAGAAATATCTTGCACTCATTGAAATGACTAGGTAATTTATATAGTTCTACTTTCTACTTTGCTTAATTTGTCTTTGCTTCTTTTTCTTTTCTAATATCCGCAACATAGAAAATTGTACTCCCTTGTACATTATAGTACAATTTCACACAACTTATTTTAGTGATTCATACATTTATGCATTTTCAACCCTTCCTAAATAGGCCCTTTAATATGCATTTTGAGGCCTATTTTTACTATCTTCTGACACTAAAACAAGCATCGAACAAATGCAACCTATCATTAATTTTCCCCTAATCAAGTGATGACAAGCTTGGCATTGACTTTGAGGGTCATTATCATTGTGAATATATTGATATTCCATGTTTGGCATTTTCATTGTTCAATGCAATATGTTTAGCACTTTAAAGTTTCATTTGTTACTCTTTGCATAGATGCAAAACTTTGTGAGTACTTGTACAACTCGTGAGCCAAAATTGACGACAAATAACTCATCAAAAAAGTAGTCATGTTTTATGAAAACTTGTGATGATTTTTTCATTAAAAAATGTTAAAAGCTCGTGATTTCTACTTCAAAATTCATGAAAAACTCACCAAAATCATTGGAAAACTTTTTTCTACCAAAAAGTAAAAATTTTAAGTGATTTAATGCATTTTTGGGTGTGATCGAGGACGACTATAGCAAGTTAGGGCATGGTTGTGACTTACTATGGATGACTGTGGATCCTTGGCAACTATGAATATTAATAATTAAATGCAATGCAAGTATAATTTGGCATCGATTATTGGTGGTCAAATAATTTGAGCCTCTCAATTATTGGGGCAAGCCCTTCAATGTTCAATTCTACTACATTTACACAATCCATATAAACATCAATTTTGTTGTTTTTGTATTTGATTGTGTGCTTTTTGTATCAAATACAAACGTTTTGGATCACACTTTGTGATCCATCATCAAGATAGAGAGCTCAAGGAGATCTAAAATGGTTCGCTGCAGACCTAGCTGGTATAAAAAGAGGTGGAAGGATGGCTAGAGAGAGGGAGGGAAAGGAGGCACACACCAAGAGGGACAACTCCTAAAAATCAATTAAGAAATAGATTAAAAAAAAAAGGGGTAAGAAAAACTTGCACAAAATCAAATAAAAAAAAAATCAAAATTGACTTCAAATGATTTTCAAATTTTTATATTGATAGATTTCGCAAGTTAATTTTTTCTTTAAAAAAATATTAAAATAAACATAATATCTTCATGATTAATATAAATATTGATAGACTTGGCCATTTTAATTAATTTTTTTTTAAAAAAATTACAATCTTTTAATGCTTTTTTGGTTTATGACATGCCCATCTAGGATTTACAAAAAAAATATGAAAATGGTGTGTGCCATTAAGGCTTGTGGTTTTGAATATCTTCATTTGTGCTTGGTGGCAGGGGCTCCACCACTCGACCTAGCTCTGTATCGTGACAGAGAACGCATTAGGGGTGCTGCCCTCGGACCTCGCGAGGGGCGTTGCCCCCAAAGCTTAGATCCCCATGAAACTATACAAAACATGTAGTCTTGAAGGCTTCAAGAAAATTAATAATAAATTCCTCACTTGAATATACACACCAGTCACTAAGACAAGCAAATATCATGGTTACATCAACATGCATGACCTATCATGATGTTGGGATGAGTAATGCAAGCTCCTCTGAGCCATAAACTTATATTTTTAGTTTTGATTTTTTTTTATGCCATGGATTTCATATTCCATTAATTTTGTATACATTTGACAATATTAAAATATCTAAATGTGTTATTTCCTTCAACTAAAATTTGCATTTATACTTATTTGATCGATGTATACTTATATATGTGATCAAAGTGGATTCTATTTGATGAGGCTATTGTATCTTTAAGGTTTATTTTAATTTATCAATGGGTGCATGAGACAAGTTTTAAATCCTTAAAAATCTCTAAATTTCTTGGTTTTTTCAATTTTCCAAGTCTTTGTTGAGTTTTCGCTGAGTTTGGGCACCGAGTTTGAGTCAAAAATCAGCTTGTCGAGTCTGATTCTTGTGACACTGGTCATAAGTTTTAAATTGTATGTTTAGGAGAGTTAAGGATAATATGTTTTAAACTCAAATTTTTATTTATATATGATGGAAATCAATAATATGTTCTACAAATTTGTGTTTTTGAAGAATATTTTACAAAATCATGTAATTTCAAATGTTTGATAAATTTGTTGAGTTATTGGCAATTTTTTCCTCGAGTTTTTGCGACGACATGATTCAATCTCCCCTCCAAAATACGCTCCTTGATCAAGATCCATTAAAAAACTAGCTTTATGATCTCATGGTATATCAGTTCGAAGTCCCATGAACTCCACAATAGCTTCATCATTTTGTAATGATTCCAAAATAGGTGTATGATGTTGTTGGTCGTAGTCTATTAACTGTGGGTAAAGCAAGGGTATTTTTTCATTGGCATCAACAAAGCTTATGGATGTCGTAGGTAGGGTAGAGGTATCAATGTTACGAAGGTTCCATAGGGTATCTAGGTTATAATCACTAGAGGAACAAGAATCCCATTCATATTCATTGGAATCTATTTCAATGTGGTAATCTTCAAATGTAGGTTCAATAGTGATGGTATTTATGTTAAGGTTTCCAAATATGTTTTGAATATGTATAGGTAGTCTTCTAGATGTTCACAATCATCTGATGTCTCAACGGTGGGACTTGAGGAGATCCTTCCTCATAAGAAATGCTTTCGGTGCTTAGGGTATTCATGTTTGATGAACCATAACCTAGTCCAAGATTCTTCTTGCACTTTTCTGTGATAGTTGGTTCTCTTATATCTTGTTCATGTAGACCAATGCCACCTTTTCTTGTCAACCCCATGCTTTTTTCTATTTGATATCCAAGTTATTATTTTGATCAATAGGAACAAGAGGTAGCGGTTTCTCTCATCCTTCTTCTTTGTAAATCCATGAAGATAGCTCTTCTTCGAACACTTCCTCATCTTACATGTCTCCCCACTTGGTGAAAATGGTGGGTTTGACTTCCATTGTAACAAATTGAACATGCTTGAACTCTCTTGGTCTCTTGGTCCTCTGTAAGACTTTGGTGTTGGGGGAAGCATTCCAATGCAAAATGATTGGTTGAAATGGTATTCTCTGCAACCCTTGTCAAGCACTTGGATCTCGAGATCAGATTTTGGTGGATCAATTGATGAAGGTGCAATGGAGGATGAAGGTAGTGATGATTGGTCAACATATGAAAAAGAGAAAAAAGAGATATCATTGTTGGTTATTTGAAGAACATTTTTGTACTTCTCCAATTTGGTGCAATAATGAAAAGGTTTAGGGTTAGCATATATGGTAACTTCCTTATCATTATGTGGGAATTTCAAGTACTAATGGAATGTTGAAGGGACTGATTTTAAGGCATGGATCCATAGTCATCCCAAGAGAAGGTTGTATGGTAGCTCAAGATCCAATACTTGACATGTTGTCTTTGCTATCACTGGTCCTATTTGAATGAGAAGCATAATTGTTCCTTTTGAGTTTCTCTCAATATCATCATAAGCCCTTATGGTGTTGCTTTTATTTTTATCTATTACATCATTAGAATATCCCAGTTTTCTTACTAATTTTAGGGTACAAATGTTTAATCCTACACCGTTATCTATCAGTACTCTCTTGACCTTGTGTTTATGGGCACACACTTCTAGATAGAGAACTTGATTGTGGAAAGATATTTGTGGAAGGTCTTTATCAGAAAAGACCAAATGATTAGTGGAGGTGATGTTACCAACCATGGCTCAAGAAATTGATCAATGTTAAGGTTGTTAGGGACTGATGTTTCGACAAGATCTTTCTCCAAGATTTCCTTATATGGTGGTGAAAACTTTAAGAGCTCAAGGATGGAGATTAAGGTAGGATTTTTCTTTAATTTTTCCATAATGTTTTAGCCATTTGATGGCTTACTTGTGGCTTTTTCTTCGGGTGGTTCTCCTTGGATTCTAACTCTCCCTCTTCATTTAGTTATGTTGCACTCAGGATCTTTTCCTAACTAGTATGGTTACAACATTGATTGTATGATCGTCATAACAGATGTTTCATATGAGTTTTTCATAGGAAAAATTGGTTTTATGTTAGTCTTTTCCTTTACCCCTGTCATTCCCCCTAGAATGGTCAAGGATTGGATCCTTGTAGACTTTTAATTCTTTATTTCTATGTCGACCTCTCCTTTTTCTATTAAGTCTTGCATGATGCTTTTGAGCCTCATGCAATTGTTGGTGGTATGACCCTTGATCTTGTGAAAATCACATTTGTTGGTATCATTATACCAAGGGGGTTTGAATTTTGGCTCCTCATAGCTTGTTCTTTCATTAACCTTGATAAGGTTTGTTTGGACCAGTTTGTGCATAACCACCTCAAGGGGTTCTCCCAATGTATTGATTTTTTTCTAGGTTGGTCATATTTCCTTGGTGACCTCCTTTCATTATCCTACCCTTGATTTGACTATTGGTCATTTGGTTGGTTGTTTTGAGGATAATTGAGTTGGTTGTTTGGTGCATTGTTCGGAGTATAGCTTTCTTGTGTTGTTTGAACATTATTTTGTGGGCCATTGGAAGGTTGTATGTTTCATACAACCTTGGAATTGACCACTCTATCATTGGTTACAATTTTTTCTTTTCCCATATCTATGGTTTGTGATTTGAAGTAGAAGCTTGGTCTTTAGGGTTGTATATTTTAATCACTCTCCTTGCAATGAGAGCTCTTTTAATGAGAAAACCTTTTTCAATGGTCTCTTCAAAGTTAAATTAGGGCACGACACTATGAGTTGGTAATTAATGTCTGTGTATACATTAGAGATAAAGATGTCTATGATTTTTTTATCCAAAATGGGCTATTTACATTTGTTGGATTTGTGTCTCGATCTCTCTAGATACGAAGTAAATGATTCCCCTTCACTTTGTCTAATTTTGTAGAGACCAAGGATCATTGTATCCTACTCTATGTTGTATGAGAAATGATTCACAAATTTATTTCATAACTCATTGAATGTTTTGATACTATGCGGTAGATGAGAGAAGCACTCGATAGTGGCCCTGCCGAGACTTCATGGGAAAATACTCATTAAGTAAGTATCATTGCTTAGTAGATCCATGCAATGAAGTCAAAATTCTCGCACATGTTGTATTAGATCCCCTCTCCCCCTATATTTTTCAATTTTTTTGTATTTCAAATCTCTTGCAGAAAAGTATCATAGATAAGTTTTGATCAAAAGGATATGGACAAATATCTTGTAGAGCATACCTCTTCTTTGGATTTCCAATTTGTATTTTTGATATTCTTTGGTTGATGGTTTGTAGTTGCACATTTATGTCGTTAGTTGGTGTGCTTGCTTGATGATTTTGTGCATTGTAGCCTTGTTGTCATATGAAATTTGTCTGGTCATAAATGGGATATTGTGTAGGTATGGGACCTTGATGACCATGTTGTGTGTAAGGAAGATTAAGTCCTTGTGTGTTTTAGGTATGTTGAGTTTGTGGTACACCCTGATATTGATTTTGAGGTACTCATTGGTATTGATTGTGTGGAACTCCTTGATATTGATTTTGAGCAATACCTTGGTATTGTGTTTGAGGTACACCTTGTTGTTGTGTGATAGGATTTTGGGTTTAGGTTTGTGGAATACCATGATGTTGTGTTTTGTGTATACCTTGGTGTTGTGTATTGTGTTAAGGAGTACCTTGGTAGTTCATTTGGGGTACACCTTGTTGTGGAATTTTTTAAGGAGTACCTTGGTAGTTTGTTTGTGGTATACCTTGTTGTTGTGGATGTTGAGTACCTTGGCAGTGTGTTTGGGGCACACTTTGTTGTTGTGGAACTTGTTGAGGAGTACCTTGGTAGTTCATTTTTGGTACACCTTATTGTTGTGGATTTTGGATTACCTTGGTAGTTTGTTTGGGGTACACCTTTCCATTGTGGAAATTGTTGAGGAGTACCTTGTTAGTGTGTTTGTGGTACACCTTGTTGTTGTGGATTTTGTTAAGGAGTACCTTGCTAGTGTGTTTGTGGTACACCTTGTTGTTGTGGATTTTGTTAAAGAGTACCTTGGTAGTTTTTTTTTGGGTACACCTTGTTGTTGTGGATTTTGTTGAAGAGTACCTTGGTAGTTTGTTTGTGGTACACCTTTTTGTTGTGGTTTTATTGTGATTTACCTTATTGATATTGTGTGTTATTTGAAGAGTCATAATATGATGTTTGTTGTGGCATGTATTATCCTTGTGATGGGATGTTACCTCATTGATCCACTACATGTTGTGGTGGCCCTGTTGGAAGGCTTCCCATGTTTTGCATAGTGTTGTACGGTGGCATGTTTTGAATTGAATTTCCTTGATATTGTTGGGCTACTACTACTTGATCAATTTGTAATGGTTGCCTATACAATGGGTTATCCATAGGTTGTGGTGTAGATTTGATCATTGTTTTGTGTGAACAAGGGTGGTAACTTGGGATCCACCACTAGTTTTGGTATTTGTCTAACCACCATTTGATCTCCTAATAGAATGAGGTTAGGATCCTTAAGAATGTCTATGTTAAATTCTATGGGCAGTTTGGCACTAGTTTTTGCTAGCATAAGAAAATACAAGTTTGCATTCTTCCCAAGAAAATTTCCCATAAGTTTCTACATCTTAGGATCTTGGGGGGTACGTTAAGATTTTTTTGTCAATAAGTTCCTCGTCACTATCATATTCTTCTACAATGATGCTAGGATGTTGGGTTTGTCTAGTGTAGACACATGAAAATGAACTAGGCCTACGAACTTTATTTTCTCCATATGTCTTCTTAACATAATTAAAAATATTTAATTTTGTCCTACGGTCCAAATTCAACTTTTAATTAAATAAGACTCAATTATTTAATTAATTCACATCTTTTATTCCTCTTGACTATTTAAATAAATAAATTATATTTATTTTATTTAAATATGTTGCTAATGTCTTATGTATCTCTATAATTTATTTAATTATTATTTGTCCACCATTTCCTCCTAATTATTTAAATAAGTAAACTTTATTTATTTATTCTAATACATCATTAATGTCTTATGTCTTCTTATAATTAAATCAATTTCTATAATTTATTTAATTATTTTCCATATTGAATTTTTCTAATTTTAAATAAAGTCATTTATTTAAAATTGTCCCACTTTCTGTTGTTTCTCCCACCAAGTAAATAATTTAAAATATTATTTACTCTCACATGGTCCCACTAAATTAATTTTTAATTCAAAAGGTTAACTCGGTCTTTAAATCAAGTAATTTTAAATTATTATTTGATTTGATCCAATTTTTTCTTTTTTCGTGCCCAATATTTCCTCTTGTCACATGTATTTCTGTCCATTGATTTGATTTTTCTCAACCCTCCATTTAAAATTTTAACCTAATGTTGCCCCAACCGTAATTGTGGGTTGTCACATTTAATTTCAGCCATTGATCTTAGGGCATCTCTCATCTTTCAATCTTGTCCATTCATCTAAAATTGAATTTTATATAAAAGGATTTTTTTGTCTCATTTGACACACTTCTTGCTTCAAACATTTCCATGCTTGGCTATTTTCTACATACTTTAGGCTTATTGCATACTTGCATACTTGCATTTGTAGCTTTTGAATAAAATCCTTCAATATTTGCTTAGGACATAGGCATAGTCATAGGTTACTCATCAAAAATCTAAGGGAAAACATAATATTGTAGCAAATGGAGAAGGTGCAATGAAGGTGATTCATGGAGGGCATGAAGACTTGGTGAGATTTTTCTTTGTTTTTATGGTTTCAAACTCAATTGTTCTTCATTTTCTAGCTAGGGTTTTGTTTGTTTATGCTTTATAATGCTAACCTAATATTTTCCCTTAGTTACATTGGTGAACCTAACACCAAAAATGTGTTTTTGTAGATTTTCATATGGATTATTCATCATTTTTTGTAGGTACAGGTACGAAACGTCGCATCTACAACTTCCTGAGCCACAATCATTGTGTTATGATGCATTTGATCCCTAGAACAATGCATCTACAGGCCCAAGCTACACTTGCTATCTCGAGAGATGCATTCTCTCTATTAATATGCATCTACGGATCCGAACAATGCATACGCAAGTCCGACACATCTGCCTAGTAAAATATTTCTTTGTGCTATGGAATGCATTTTCTCTGCAAAACAACACATTTTCTTGGTAAAATTTTGTTTTTAGGTTTTTGATAGAATTTCCATATTTCTTCTTTTAGCTTAGTAGGTTAGAGATTTTTGGGGTTACTAATCTATTGTTTACAGCATGTGGCAAGCTAGAAAAGGAGTCTAGCCTTTATTTTTTGATTTGTTTTTAATTCCTTTTACAATCCTAAATCAAACAAACAAACAATCTACAACTTGCATTTACATTTCATGGGTTTAAAATAATATGCATTCACTTATGGGTTCAAAATAAACACAATCTTGCATTGAAATTCATCAAGGCTAAAATTTACATGCATCTTCATGAAATTGGCTTAAAATGATCATTATTTGTCACACATTAAGTTGGATTTAAAATGAGAAAAGTGTTTGATGTGTTTATCTCACAATAGATTTGAACATTAAAATGAACAAGTGTTTTGAATTTGTGTAACCCTAATTCAATAATAGAAGTATACTCTCCCCTTTTGCATTTTTGCAATCATGGGTGCAAGAGAAACTATTATTGACTCTAGGAATTAGGCCTTCCTTGGTGGGAAAAAGTACTCAGCCCAAGGTGATTCAAACTAGAAACAAAGCTCTTTAGCCAAGCTACTCTCGATTGGTATACAAATGTGAATCCTAATGGAAAACTTAGGATTATGAGTGTGGATGTGTCACACAGACAAGTGAATCTCCATAAACCCTGTCGAGCATAACCTCTGTAGGTTGGGATTCCTCCTTATCAAAGCTAATCTTGCCTCGTGTGTGGCCACTCAAACAAGTGCCCAAACTAAAAACCTTTTGTGTGGTTTCCAAAAACTCTTTCTATTCATTGGTGCAACAATGGTCATTGCCAAGGCATCCACATTCTTGCAGTTCTTAGTAGAGGTGAAGAGCTTATCATCAGAGTTTTATGAGAACTCAAAGCTTGGTTGACCCGAGAAGTGAGTGCAATGTAAGGGGCAGCCAGTGTGGCCAAACTTCTAAGTCACCTACTAAGAATAAGTGTGGCTAGCGAAACCCATGTGGAATCAAATGAATATGGTCTTTGCCAAACCTAGGATTGTGCTTGTCTCCTTGTGCTTGTTTTCAACAACCAAAGACAAAACCATGTATTTACCAAGTGTTTTCTAAAACAATGAACAAATAAACATCCTTCATAGATTTGGAAAAACACACTCAAACTAAAAAAATCCTAAAAATATACAAAAATTACAAACAAACTAAACTTTTATTCACTTTGCAACACATTTGCTACCCTGTGCAAGGCATTCAACATTTTGAACTGCATTTGAGACTCTTTGAACCACAATCAACTGACTAAACTGCATTTTCTAGCTTAAACAATGCATCTAACTGTGTTGCAATGCATTTTCTTTCCAGAACAACACATTTGATTTTTTGAACCACATCTGTGACCTGAAACAACGCATTTGCTAAAACTGAGATGCATTTGATCCCCTGCAATGCATTTTCTACCTAAAATGATGCAATTTCTTGACATTTAGGAAAAACATTGTCACAATCCAAACCCGAGACCAAACATTTTCAATCCATGCTTCTAAACGTCTATTCCCAATGGCCTCTATTGAAATCCAAAAAAAGAATTGCTCAAATCATTCATCCTTGCATTTTAGTTTGCATTTATTTTTCCATATGTCCACCTTTGAAAATTTTTAGTTACATCTTAGGATCCATCATCATTTTTAGCATAAACATGTCCTTAGGTCCTCCTTTTTGTAGACTTTGGAATAGGAAAACTTGTCATACTTTGCAAAATATTTTCCTTCAAAAGTAGGTTAAGTCCTTTGGTGAGATCTTTCTAACTCATAAGTCTAGTTAGGAAACCTCACTTTGTCATCTTTTCCTTTCATTTAGTTCTACCAAAAAGTCCTTTGATAATTCAAATTGAGACATTAACAAAGCATTTAATGGTTAATAAACCTTTCCTAAAATTCCATTAAAAATTGATTGCACCTTAGACCTTTGCATTGTCATATCTTAAAACATTTTATTCTTCCATCATTAATTTTAGTCCTCATTACCATTTGGAATTTACTTGCATCCATCATTTCAAAAATCCAAAAAAAGAGAGTTATACCTTTCATTTTACTCTTACCTTGCATTTGACATACCTTATCTCAAAAACCCCAAAAACATAGTGTCATATGATTCCCATCATTTAGTTTTCATTCATTCCTCCTCATTTGGGAAAATCATTATATGGTTGAGACTAGGCTCCAAAGGAAAAGAAGACAAATGGACCCTTTTGGACAAGACACCAACCCCTACAAATTTTCTAATTACATGAACCAAAACACAGACATGTGGGCACCTTTCATCAATCCTTTCAATGTTATGAACATGCCTTCTTCCTCACGCAATGCCTTTGAGCAGTTTATACGTAGAGACAAAAATGGACATGTATTCATGGAAGACCTAGAATTTCCCACTCAAAATCTCTATGTGGCTTCCTTTGTGGAGGAATTAGTATTGTAAGATTCAAAGAGACATCTATCCATGCTTTTACACCAAGGGGATAAACTACCACAAGCTTTTGACATTAACACCTTAAGAGCGACCTCTCCAAATCATAATGCAAACAAGACCTCCAACACCAATCAAACTCTTTCGACACCACAACATAATGCAAACAATACTCTCATTGGTACCATCACACAAAATGAAATAAACACCATCAATGCTACTTCCATGGGCACGTCAACTCAAAATAATTCTAACATGGTCAACACAACATCTAGTGTGGGAACATCAACCATATCACAAACCGCATCACAATCTATCCCACAATTTCAACAAATTCATCACAAAATATTGGAGCTACCTTTGGATCAATAGGGATTATGAAGTGTTTTTCTTATTATTGTCCTAATCTTCTAGTCTTTGACTTACTTTCTTTTTTATGGAAGTGTTCGAGATAATGAAAGGTCAGTAAGGAAGATGGGAAATGCGCCATGAGGTGGTTGCATGACTTTCCATTATCGTTTTCTTTTTGGAGGAGTGCCCAATACATGTGTCAAGATGGTAGGAATTTGCTGCAAAAACATTTTTCAAAAAGCATAAGGTTAGTATGTTTCCACAATCCATATCATAGATTTGTATTGCTTCTAGATTCGATTGTGTAAGGATTTTTTGCATCAACTTTTCGAATCACACTCCACGATCCATCATTAGGATGAAAGAGAGCTAGAGGAGAAAATGAATAATTGTAGACTCAGACTAAATAATAAGGAAGGGGGACGAGGGAAAGATCTTTCCCTCCTCCCCCTTCCTTATTATTCAGTCCGAGTTTCCCTCATCCCCCTTCCTTATTATTCAGTCTGAGTCTGCAATTATTCATTTTCTCCTCTAGCTCTCTTTCATCTTGATGATGGATCACAGAGTGTGATTCGAAATGTTGATGCAAAAAATCCTTACACAATTGAATCTAGAAGCAATACAAAGCTTAAGGTTTTGACCGTGTGATGTGTCATCTCTCTATCAAAGGAAGACTATATCTCTTATAGAGTAACATATTTTGGAGACTGTCAGAACTTGTTGGATTTTCTTTTCTTGTTTCTCGAGACAGAAGCTTCGAGTTGATGTTTCGAGATGATGTGATTAGTCAACAAGATTCTTTTGGCAGATTGTTATTTTTATGATTTGATTGTGTATAGGCTTCTATCTTAAAAAAATCTAAAGGACATTAATGCAGTAGTTGAAGAGTTAATGCAAAGATATTTTGTGACCTAACCAAGGGTTTATGAATCAAATTTTGAGCTATCAAGTATCAAAATATAGCAGCAATTACTTTTGAAGTGAGGTGGTGTTTCTTTCTTTTAGTGGCTATAAGAAGAGAATGATGACAGAATGAAGGATTTTTATTTTTATTTTCCAGGAGGAACTTTTTCTTTGTCAAAATAAGTGTTTCTTTTTAGTTTTCTTAAGGTTTTTAGAAATTTTTTCATAAACAAGTTATAGAACTACTTTATTTTGGCATATTATATCTATTAAGTTTTAAACTATTATCGGATTGTCATCTTACCTTTGTTTCAAAGTTTAGTTTTAATTAAAGCACGAACTAGTAAGGGGAATTTATTGAGACTGTGCATGTATGGCCTTTTTAAATCTTTCTTTCTTTATATTGTCATTTTGAATGAAGTTACACTATGTCTTGCAAGCTATATTCAGATAGTTTGAGTGGTGGATTTCTATGTTTTATGCTTGTGTGGTGAAATAGTAGCTTAAGAAAATTGGACTATGTCATTGGACTTTTCTATTTTTCTTAAAGTTGTTATTTTGTTATGCTATGTTGTATTAGGAGACAAAGTTCTCATAATTTCTGGAATATTGTTCTTTTACTCTAAGGAATCTTTATATTTGATTGGACCTCGATGAACACTGCTTGTAGAAAGATTTGAAATTATGCATTGTGCTTGAAGTTATCCTTTTCTATTTGTTCTCTTTCCAACAATGAGGGGTTGCGGCATTTTGTGTCCTTTATATCAATCATAGGAATAACTTGGTTTTGAAATGTTGTAAACGATAAATGGAACACCACCTTTTATGTTTTATATTTACATTTATTTTCTCCCCTTATCTCAAAACCCCAAAAGAAGAGTTGGCTTTCTATAAAAATCTTGGAGGTATTCAGTGAGATGCAATCTATACCCCACTTGCTAAATTTCCTATAAGACTATCAGAAAAACACAAGCTTTGATGATCAACAGTTCTTTTTCTGGCATGCCCAGTGCAACAAATTTTTTTTCGAATGCCTGATTAGAAGTCAGAAAGATTTCTTGAATCAAGTTAAGGAAGGAAACTAGAATTTTCATGCCTAGAGTCTAGACAAGATCATCCTTGAGAGGTGACTTCCAATACTCTCAATTACCTGCCTCAAATCCTAGCAGGAGAAGAAATACAAGTTTTGTATCACCTATAAGGAGTAATAGAGTGAGAAGTCAGAGTCCAGTATCTAGAGCCTTATCTACTCCAACCGGAGGTTAAAATTTCTAGATAATATTACCTATATATCCAATTCATAGGAATCTTTTCTCCATGGCTCATATACCTACTCCTACTCCTAGAAATTTCATAATGTGGGATAGTGGTAGTCCACTACAACCACCCACACCCCCAGATGTATGGCTTGCCATACCTGCTAATGCCCTTAAGGATATTCCAAGATTCTCCAAGGAGGATTTCAAAACCTCTTTCTAACACCTTCAAGATATAGCAGAGGTATGTAGGGTACATAATATAGTGGAGGAAAATGTTGCTCTAAGGATGTTAGCCACATCTTTTAAAGGAAAGGCCCAAGATTGGTATTGATCTTTGGTCTTAGGTTCTATCATCTCCTAGAACTAGCTCGAAGGGCGCATGTTCAAACATTTTTCAAAAAAGGGAGACTGCTCCTCACTATTAGATTTATTAATTACCATTAAAAGGGCCCTGAGAGAAGCCATGAGCGACTTCAACACCAAGCTCGATAAAAATTGGCTTAGGATTCCCTTTACTGCTCGCCCCCTAGTTGGGATGGTGTTCATGTTCTATCTAAAGGATATCAATTTGAACATTGTAGTTATGATAACTTCCATGAGGGGAGATATCTTTCCCAATGCTTATGAGTTAGCGGTGAGAGTGGAAAATAGTCTAATTGATGCTAGGAAGCTCTCGCTTCGACCCCCCATGCCTATGTTCACAAAATCCTACATAACATCATAAGAAGGAGCCTATTCAAGTACGTCCATTATGCAAAGCAGCACATCAGATACAACCCAGTCTATGTATATATATCCCTCTACACAAAACAACATGTTAGGTTCAAGTTCAGTCATGGCCGACATTAACAACATGAAGAATCTCATGCAGACTCTTGTTAATGAATTGGTCATCCTCAAACGGCAACAAGCAATGCCTTCAAAGTTGAATGCCAATACCCATGATAGAAGCAAGCTTCCCTATCAGTAGAACTCATACCAAGGTTTTCCCCGAGGAGGAAGCCAACAAATGACATCTGTGAACTAGATAGTTTTGGTTTCCATGCCACTTCAAATGGTAAAAGGAAGTCAAAGCATAGAATTGATCCAAGGCCATAATAATTTGGAAGAAGAGGGTGACATGTGGTGTCTCCCATGAAGCGACAGTCATCTTCCATAGAATTTCCCAAAGGGAAATATGCAAAAATGGATGGAAAAATAGAGAAGCAGAGGCTCATCCCCGAATGCAGATGAGTGCAAGTCATCCGAAATAGAAAATTCTCATTTTAGAGCACAATTGCAAGGGATGTCCCTGGAACAAGAGGCAGACATAGCACCCAATCAAGCATTGTTCTCATGATTGGAGGAAGAGGATGCACTGTATGCAAATGAAACACTGACGATTGGCATTCCTCTGGTACGGTTATATTACAACACGAGATCTTAGAGAAGGAGTATGGGAGAATATGTATAGAAAAATTTTCCACAACCACAACCACGTTAATTGTTCCCCTAAGAGAAACAAGCTTTGCAACTCATCATCCAACCTTGTTCGCAACCACATAACATACCGTAAGTAGAAAAGGAGGAAAAAAAAGCACCAAGCCCAGTCATGATGGAATTTTTTCACTTGAAAACAAAAGAAATCCCACCATTTAAGACTAAGGCCCAAACAGTTGGGACACTTAATGTAGTGGAGCAATTGAAGAAGGAACTTGCCAATGTATCATTGTGGGACGTCATATCAATTCCTCAATAGAAAACCCTAGTTCAAGAAGCATTAAAGGTGGAAGGGAAAAGTTTTCAGGTGAACATGACTCAGTTGAACAATCAAAGTGGAAATGACATATGTGTGCTTCCTCTTAAGGCTTTGAAAGCAATGGATTATGCAAATAATGCGAGAAACATTAAGGAGAAAGAGATAAGTGGAACAAATCCCACACATTTCTTTTTAATGCTTATAGTAGGAGACAAATTGTTGCATAATAATATGATTGATTCAGGCGCTAACATGACTGTTATTCCAAAACAAGTGGCGAATGCTTTAAAGCTTAAGTATGAACCCCTTGAGAAGGGAATCATGCAACTAGATGGAAAGAAGGTCTCGACCATTGGTTGGATAAAGGATCTATCTCTAACCCTTTTCTCCTACCTACGCTAAATAATCACTCAAGAAGTGGTAGTAATAGACATTTCACCCTTTTTTGGGATGTGTCTATCAAGGGATTTCACCGCTAAACTTGGTAGATATCTAGCACTTGAGTGGTCCACTTGATTTTGAGAACCAAGCACAAAGCAAAGATGAAGATTATTTTGGAGCCTTTGCATCCCAAACATATTGTAGAAAATACATTCCTATGCTTTGAAGCCACACATACTGCTATATCTCAAAGGAGAAATATTGTGTTGAAATGATAGAGGATGAAGAGGATACAAGTGAGAAAAGTTCTGAGGAAGAAGTGTTGCTCAACTAATTCATTGATTTTGATCCATTCATCAACTTCCATGCAATTGAGATTGACACCTATGTAATTTTTTATGGCAATCAAAATTTTTTGAAACTAATAAAGGATGAGGAGAAATATGATGACCTATTTGATAATCAGCTATGGACCCTATATTTTGACAATGTCAAGTGTAAGGCTGGCGCTGGTGTGATTGTCCATTTACTCTCTCCAATGGGATCCGAGACACTCAGAGCTTACCATTTTATGTTCTCATGTTTGAATAATGATGTTGAATATGAGGCCTTAGTTCATGGCCTAAACCTTGCACAAAGAATGAGTATAAAGAGAATACAAGTTGTTAGAGATTTAGAGTTGGTGGTGAGACAAGTCCGTGGTCAAGAAACAACAAAGAATACCCCAATGAGGTCATACAAACACCGAGTATGGGACCTGATTGAGGGTTTCAAAGCCTTCAATGTACAAGTTATTCCACAATCCCAAAACAACATAGCTGATCAAATGGAAATCATTGGGTTGCAAATCAAACCAATTTCTGACTCAACTAGGCAAAATGCATAACAAGTCATTGTCCAACCCTCAATTCTTGACAATGACAAAAATTGGCAAGTTTTCAATGACGATACTCAGATAACTACCTTCATACAAAAGGGAGGAATAATTCCTAACACTCCAACCCAAGGAATGGATTTTTTTGATTGGCCAGTCATCCAATTAAAAGGGAATAAGCTTCTGAGAGGAGTGATTTCCCTCAAGAACCTTTTTGACTATGAAAATGCAAGAAACGACGAATGAAGGTTCATGGTAAATCAGAGAGATTATGAATAACTTGATGTTGAGGGTGGTAGAAAGTTGAAAGTTGGAAAAGAGGTTTTGACTAAAGATAAAGAGAGACTAGGGGATCTATGTTATGAATACAATGGAGTTATGGCTTGGACCTATGATGACCTTAGAGTTTATGACCCCAGTATCATTCAACATACCATCAACTTGGAGGAAGGATCTAATCCTGCCCGATAGAAGCAAAGGCCTGTCAACCCTAAGATTGAGGCATTAATGGAACAAGAGCTTACCAAGTTGGTCGAGTCCAAGATAATATATCCAATCAAACATTCCACCTAGGTGTTAAACCTAGGACCTGTCCGAAAGATGAATGGAGTGTCGATTTCCAAGATTTAAACAAGGCATCACTTAAGGACCATTACCACTTGCCTTCAATGGAGCAAATTCTGTAGACAATACCTGGGTCTAAAATGTTCTCTCTACTTGATAGTTTTTTAGGATATAACCAGGTATATGTGAAGGAGAGCGACCAACACAAAACAACATTTGCCACTAAGTGGAGAATGTTTGGGTATGATAAGATAATGTTTGGCTTGTCAAATGTTGGCATGAACTTTCAATGAGCAATGGATATTGCCTTCAAAGGTTTAATTAACGTAGTCATTTTGATATATCTAGATGATCTAACAATCTTTTCAAAATCAAAAAATCATCACTTTAACCATCTAGAAAAGGTTTTCCAAAAATCTCAACAGTTCAAGATTTTCTCTAAATCCTAAAAAATGTGTTCATGGAGTGTATCAAGGTAAGCTACTTTGTTTTATAGTCTCAACTGAGGGGATATCAATAGATCCCAGAAGGGTTAGATCAATAATGGAATTACCTCTGCCAATGAACCAGAAGGGACTCCAATCATTCCTAGGGAAAATCAATTTCATCAATAGGTTCATTTCTGACTTCGTTGGTATTGTGAGACCTATTATGCTAATGCTTAAAAATAATCTACCATTCAAGTGGACCTCTAAAGGGAAAGAGGCGTTTGAGAAAATAAAGATATACTGCTCTATGTTGTATGAGAAATGATTGAAAATTTTATTTGATAACTCATCGAATGTTTCGATACTAGGTGGTAGATGAGAGAACCACTCAATAGTGACCCCGCTGAGACTTCATGGGAAAATAATCATTAAGTAGGTATCATTGTGTAGTAAATTCATACAATCAACTAAGAATTATCACAAATGTCTATTAGATCCCCTTTCCCCCTACATTTGTCAATTTTTTGTATTTCAAAGCTCATGGCGAAAGGTATCATAGATAAGTTTTGATCAAAAGGATATGGACAAATATCTTGTAGAGCATAACTCTTCTTTGGCTTTCCAATTTGGATGTCCGATATTCTTTGGTTGATGGTTTGTAGTTGCACATTTATGTCCTTAGTTGGTGTGCTTGCTTGATGATTTTGTGCATTGTAGCCTTGTTTTCCTATGAAATTTGTTTGGTCATAAATGGGATATTTTGTAGGTATGGGACCTTGATGACCATGTTGTGTGTAAGGAAGATTAAGTCCTTGTTATGTGTTTTAGGTATGTTTAGTTTGTGGTACACCCTTATATTGATTTTGAGGTACTCATTGGTATTGATTATGTGGAACTCCTTGATATTGATTTTGAGGGATACCTTGGTATTGTGTTTGAGGTACACCTTGTTGTTGTGTGATAGTATTTTGGGTTTAGGTTTGTGGAATACCATGATGTTGTGTTTTGTGTATACCTTGGTGTTGTGGATTGTGTTGAGGATTACCTTGGTAGTTCATTTGGGGTACACCTTGTTGTGGAATTTTTTAAGGAGTACCTTGGTAGTGTTTTTTTGGTATACCTTGTTGTTGTGGATGTTGAGGTGTACCTTGGTAGTGTGTTTGGAGTACACTTTTTTGTTGTGGAACTTATTGAGGAGTACCTTGGTAGTGCGTTTTTGGTACACTTATTGTTGTGGATTTTGGAGTATCTTGGTAGTTTGTTTGGGGTACACCTTTCCATTGTGGAAATTGTTGAGGAGTGCCTTGTTAGTGTGTTTGAGGTACACCTTGTTGTTGTGGATTTTGTTAAGGAGTACCTTAGTAGTGTTTTTGTGGTACACCTTGTTGTTGTGGATTTTTTTAAAGAGTACCTTGGAATTTTTTTGGGGGTATAACTTGTTGTTGTGGATTTTGTTGAAGAGTAACTTGGTAGTTCATTTGTGGTACACCTTGTTGTTGTGGATTTTGTTGAAGAGTACCTTAGTAGTTCATTTCTGGTACACCTTGTTGTTGTGGATTTTATTGTGATTTCCCTTATTGATATTGTGCATTATTTGAAGGGTTATAATATGATGTTTCTTGTGGCATGTATTGTCCTTGTGATGGGATGTTACCTTGTTGATCCACTACATGTTGTGGTGGTCTTGTTGGAAGGCTTCCCATGTTTTGCATAGTGTTGTGGGGTGGCATGTTTTGAGTTGAATTTCCTTGATATTGTTGGGCTACCATTGCTTGCTCAATTTGTGATGGTTTCCTATACAATGGGTTATCCATAGGTTGTGGTGTAGATTGATCATTTTTTTGTGAGAACAAGGGTGGTATCTTGGGATCCATTGCTAGTTTTGGTATTTGTCTAACCTCCATTTGATCTCCTAATAGAATGAGGCTAGGATCCTTAAGAATGTCTATGTTAAAGTCTATGGGTAGTTTGGTACTAGTTTGTGCTAGCATAAAAAAATACAAGTTTGCATTCTTCCCAAGATTTTTTTCCATAAGTTTCTGCATCTTAGCATCTTGGGGTACATTAGATTTTTTTGTCAATAAGTTCCTCATCACTATCATATTCTTCTATCATAACACTAGGATGTTGAGTTTTTCTAGAAATAATGTTTTGATATTCAAGCAATGTTTCCTCATCATTAGGTGGCTATTTCTATTTAGCTTTAAACATGGGTTCCCTTTGAGGAGTTGAAAGTTCATTTGGATTGTAACCCCATGATTGAGGTTCCTTGGTAGTGGTGTTTTTCTTAGGCACAATAGAACTACTCTTGTTGGCTTCCATTCTTTTCTTGTGTTGAGATCTCATTGCTTTCATGAACAAGCTCAAGACCTTGGTGAATTTTGTGATCACTAACTATGAAATGGGATGGTTTTTTTAAGATTTTTATTAAAATGACATATGGAGATGATGTGTGAAAATATTTTTCTCAAAGGTTGTTGATGGTTTGCTATGGATTGTATGTTTGATGCTCAAGACCTTAAGAGTATGAGTATTTTGGATGTTTTGATATGGCACTAATCTTTAGGATGCAAGGTGTACAAGACTTGGACTGATATTTATCTTTATTTTTAGAGGATATGTTGATACTCTACTTGAACTATCCTTGAGGTTACAAGAAAAGGTTTATGTTAATGTCCTAGGAAATGAGAGCAAGAGGATAATCAAAGTTGTGTTTGATTTGTGTCTTAAAACTAGGTTGATATTTTGATTTTCTAATGGACATGGAAAAATGTTGATATGATTTGGTGCAGGTCTGATCGTTTGTGTTTTAAAGGATGATGGATTAATTTTGGACCAATTCTGATTTGTACTAGAATTCAGGACAATAGTAGTTTATGTTCAGGACAATATCGACAATTTTCAGGATAGTAGCAATAATTTTTAGGATAGTAGTAGTTGCCTTTTCAGCACAACTATGATACTTCTTGCAATAGCGGTCTCGTTTTATATTTTTGAATAGTAAAATAGTGAGGACCATAGTGAAATTTTTCATAGAAGTGGTGAAAACTTAGGACAATAGTGATGGCTTTTTGTAAAAAAAGTGGAAAAAATGACAATAGTGGTCCAATTTCCAAGTTTTCTAGTTTCTTGATAGTAGTTTGTTAGATAATTTTACAAGTTTGAAATGTTTGTTTGATTTGATGTTTTTGATGGAAAGTGATGTGTACAATAGATAATTTGAGATCTAATGTGATAGCTTGTAGATTTATTAGTGCACACATCATAAGGAATAAAAGGTACGCTCTTCTCTGAAGGATTACCTCACTCCCGAAAGGGATCTAATTGAATCTATAGAGGGAAAAAATAGGATATATCAAGGAAATGTATCATCTTGATACTCCACGAAAAAAGATTACATTCACTTTATTATTTATGTCTCAACTATAGATCTAAAATGGAAAGTAACTTTTGGGGATGGTGATATTCTCATGTGCTACTTTGAATGATGTTTTGGGAAATTAGATAGGCTTCTAAAACAAGGTATTTAGTGACAATCGTGAACATTGCAACATATAGTTCAGACATAAGCTACTTAAGGATTTAACCATTCCTACCTAGCTCATATGTTTGAATGAGGATGAGGCACTGTATGCTATTCTTGCCTAGATAAAAGCTACTTTCTTTCAATTTCAAAAAAAATATATAGCCTTCTAGTAAAAGTTATTTTAGAATTGCTTATATGAGTTCTCCATTGTGGGATGCATCTCATTAGTAGGTCCTTGTCCTAAAAAAATGGGTGACCCCCAAAAAAGTGCAAAAATCCCAAAGTGTTTCTTGTCACCAGGATCATCAAAAGATGTAGAGAGAGGATATGCACTTGGTTTTCCAATCATGGTGAACACCATATGCAATTCATATCAATTTTATTTTAAGCCCCAAAAGTGAAGTGTGTAAAGATACCAATTCATTTTTTAGATGTACCAAATTGAAAACATTTGAGACTTCAAGCAAGAAATGACACTTTACAATCAAAAAAGAGATTTGTTCAATTTTGTGCACCAAGTTGAACCATGAAGATTTTTCACCAAGTTTTAATGCACCAAAGTAAATATTTCAAGATCTGTTGTTCATTTTTATTGCATCAATGGAAAATGGGTTCATTTTAATAACACCAACTGAAAATGAGTTCATTTTAATAACACTAAAATGAAAGAATTTGATTTGTTCATTTTTGTTGCACCAAAATGAAATGTGGAATTTGTAGGTCCAATTTGAGGAGCACCAAAATGAGATGTGAGATTTTTAGGTTCAATTTTAGGAGAACCAAAATGAGATGTGAGATTTGTAGGTTCAATTTTAGGAGCAACAAAAATGAAATGTTTTAACTAAAAATGCTTTGAAAATTGAAAGCCTTTGGACCATTCATCAACTTTGCAAGAAAAATGTTAGTTGTTCATATGAAAATGCACCATAATCTTGCAAAGGTTGCACCAATAATTGTAAACAACCTAGCCCCGAAGATCACCTGCATGCAAATAACCTTTCACAGAAAGAAGACATTTGAGACCAAAAAGCAATGGTGCTCTAAAAGCTGAAAATGTATTAATCAAAGAGTCTAATAAAATAGAATGATCAATCCTTATAAAAGGAGATTGTGCAACCCTAAAGAAACCCTAAAAGGTAGACATTTAATAATTATATTATTAATATAATTATTAAATGTCACAATATGCAAACTAAAGTGAAATCTTAAGAGAGGAATAAAGGTAACTTAATTAACATAATTAAGTTAAAACCTTTACTCTAACACCCCCTTAAGATGAGCAAGAGTGTAGCTACAAACATGTGCAAGAAAGAAAAAGTAACTACAATGTATGAAATTAAAAATTGGGTCCCGGCAACTAGGCCTAATCAAGTACCCAAATACAACCAAATCTTTGTAAAGTGGAGTAAAGGAGAAAACCCAGTGGGAAAAAGCTCCTCTCCAAAAAGAGATAAAGAAACATGCTGAAAAAAACATGAAGGAAGGCCTCACTCAGACCCCCCAAGGACAACTTCCTTCACCCCAAGCACAAAGCGCAACTGAAGATAGTGTGAAGATGCCAAAGGTTTAGTGAAGATGTCTACAACCTGCTCCTCTATAGGAATGTGCTCCAAGATGAGAGAACCATCTTGAATCAACTGCCTAATGAAGTGCATGTGGATTTCAATTTGCTTAGTCCGCTGATGCTCCACTGGGTTGTGAGAAATGTGAATGGCACTCTGATTGTCACACAAAAGAATAGTGGGACTATCTGGAGGAAACCCAAACTTTGTCATCAACTATCAAAGCCATAAAACCTCTTGACTAGCTAATACGGTTTCTTAGTACTCAACCTCTATAGATGATAATGCAATAGCAGACTACTTCTTGCAAGACCATGTGATAGGACCAGAACCAAGACAAAAAACAAATCTAGAAGTAGACTTTTAATCATTGACATTACTAGCCCAATCTGAGTCAGTGAAGCCAATATTGTGAGGGGATCATGAAGTGTAGTGAATGCCATAATGAGTGGTGCCCCGAATTTACCTAAAAATACATTTGGTTGCTTGCCAATGGACCTCATGAGGATCATGGGAGAACCGAGAGACAAGTCCAACCATAAAGGAAAGATCAGGATGAGAATGTGTCAGGTACAACAAACTGCTAACCAATTGCCTATATAAAGTGGGATCCACTGAAGGAGTAGAACAAGTGGAGGACAAAACAACACTTGACTGAAATGGAGTGGGGGAAGGCTTGCAATTAAGCATGCCAAATATTTGAAGCATATCAAGAGCATTATTGTATTGAAATATGGAAATCCCATCCGAAGACTAAATAACCTGTAGACCCAAAAAGAAGTGTAGAAGACCGAGATCTATCATCTCAAACTGCTCCATCAAAACTCTCTAAACACTCTAAATCATGGAGGATGAGCTACCTGTAAGAATGAGATCATCTACATATAGCACAAGAATCAAAAGATCACCCTCCTAACACCAAATATCCATTGTGTGATCGTAATGACAACATGTGAAGTGAGAAGAAAGAAAGAAAGAGTCCATCTTCTCATACCAAGCCCGAGGGGCTTGTTTGAGACCATACAATGAATGCCAAAGTATACAAACCAAAGAAGTGTCCTACACAAATCCCTGAGGCTGCTCCATATAGATCTCCTCATGTAGGTTTCCATGCAAGAAGGAACTCTTCACATCCATCTAAAACACTTTCCATCCCTGTGAAGCTACAAGTGAAAGTAAAAGGTGTATAGAATTCATCTTGGCAATAGGAGCAAAGGTCTCAGAGTAATCAATACCCTCTACCTAAGAAAACCCCTTCACAACAAGATGTGCCTTATACTTATCAATCAAACCATCTGCAACATACTTGGTACAGTACACCCACTTGCACCGAACCAACTTTCTTCCCTTAGGAAGAGGAAAAAGATCCCAAGTATGATTCTTCATCAAAGAAGAATAATCCTCATACATGGCCCTATCCCACTCAAGGTGCCTATTGCCTCTAAAAAATTCTAAGGATAATCTAAAATGGAATGACTTAAAAGACTATAACTAGATGTCTGAGCACAAGTACGATGAGTATCTGAAGGATCACCTGCCAAAGAACCAGCTGCATCAACAATAACACAGGCCCACCTAGGAAAATGTGAAGCAACTGATAGTGGTGGAGATGGTGGATCATCATCTACATCATACTCAAGAGATAAGTAATCCTCAAGAGATGAAGAGGGAGGAGTAGGTAGTGAGGGAGAATTTGGTGATGGAGAATCCATCTGAGGATAGCGCTCATGAAACTAGACATCCTACTGAAACAAGATATCTCTAGAATCAGGATCAAACAACCTATACGCCTTAACATCCTCACGATAGCCAACAAATATGAGTGGTCGGCTATTCCTCTCCATGGCTTTCCACTAAGCATCAGGAATAAATGCCCAATCCTCACTACTAAAAACTCAAAATGTAGAAACATCAGGCTTGACATGGGTCCAAGCCTCCTCAAGAGTCATATGTCACAATTCCTTATGAGGACTCTGATTCTGAATATAATTGGTAGAATTGACTTAGATTGGGTTGGCAATTTCAATGATCAAAAGTCTAATTCTGGCTTTTTCTTTGTCTTGGTTCTAGTCCTATCACATGGTTTTGCAAGAAGCAGTTAGTTATTGCATTATCATCTACAGAGGTTGAGTACCAAGCAACAGTATTAGCTAGTCAGGAGATTTTATGGCTTCAACAGTTGATGAAAGAGTTTGGGTTTCCTCCAGATAGTCCCACTATCCTTTGGTGTGACAATTAGAGTGCCATTCACATTTCCCACAACCCAATGGAGCATTAGTGGACTAAGCACATTGAAATCCGCATGCACTTCATCAGGAAGTTGATTCAAGATGGTTCTCTTCCCACTATTGAGGAATTTTTGATGAAATTCAAACAACAGAGATCTCTTCTATAGGGTTGTGGTAAGAACAAAATAGATGAGGAGTGTGTTTACCTGATTCTTTCTAAGATTCGAGGTCCTTTTCAAATCTTCTCTTCAACATTTTATTCAACCATGGATGCATTGAGAAACCACTTTACCATGCCTACTTTTGAGGTGTTTTGTGATCAGTTAACATAAGAGTAGGCCAAGATTTCATAATTGGATGCTTTCACAGGACCTAAGAACCAAGCATTGGTAGCTCAATCATCTAAAGGGAAAAATAAGTAGAAATCAAAGCCCAAGACAGATTTAGTAGGCAGTGAGAGTTCCTCCAAGCCACCTTCTAAGATTGATTCAAAACCATAGTTCAATTCTAAACAGGGAAAATCTTCAAAGTTTGGTGAGTCTTCCTCCAAGACTAAGAAGAAATCTGGTGATCCTTGCAGTTTCTATGGCAAGGAAGGACATCCAATTTCTAGGTGTTGGAAATGATTAGAGGATTTAGAGGAAGCCATGCAGTATCATAATATCACCTCACCTCAGTCTCCTTCCCAACCCATAGGGAAAGGTCATGCTCTTTCTGCATGAACATTGTCATCAGGATCCACTTGGATTCTAGATTCTGGTGCTTCTCACCATATGACACACGCACAGGATTTGGTCACCACTCTTGCCTCTATAGGAACTACACGTATTGTAGTTGGTGACTCAACACAACTTTCAATTCAGGGTTTAGGTACTATTTCATTAGATGGTGGTTGTCTTCAGGATGTGCTTTTAGTTCCTAACATTTCAACAAACCTTCTTTCTATTTATCAGATTTTCCACTCTGGCTCTGGTAAGATAGTTGAGTTCTCACCACATGATGTGGTTATTAGAGACCTTCATGATCCTGACTTGGTTGTGGCTACTCGAAGTTTTATTTTGCATCTCGCTTATATAGATTTGATTGCTTTGAGAGTTCAAACACTATTGGTTCCTCTCTTATAGCACATGTAGATTTAGTGAGCAGGCTTTGGCATGAGTGTTTTGGCCATTTCAATTATAGCTATCTACAATAGATGAGTACTCAAGCACTAGTGATTGGGATCCCTCAAATTTCCTGTACTAATGGTGTATGTCAAGGTTGTGCTCTTGGAAAACATCATCGAGATCCTTTTCCTAAGGGTCGAGCCACACATCCTAAGGCATCCCTAGAGTTGGTACACAACAATCTTATGTCCTTTCCAACTCCTTTTTCAGGTGCCTGATATGTGCTAACTTTTATTGATGACTTCTCCAGACATACATGGGTGTACTTTCTTAAGTACAAGTCTGATGTCTTTGACTCATTCAAGTCCTTTAAGACATTTGTGGAGAAGCAATTTGGACTTTCTATCAGGAGGATCTACACAGATAATGAGGGGGAGTATGTTAATCAAGCTTTCAAAGATTTTTGCACCGAGCATGGTTTACAACATCAGTTTATAGTACTTACACCCCTTAGGAAAATGGTTTCATTGAGAGAAAGAACAAAAACTTACGGGAGATGGAAAATTGTATGATACAGTCTCGAGCTATGAGTTCTTCATTTTGGGTTGAGGCAGTCAATTGTGCCAATTATATTCAAAATTAGATGCCTCGTAAGATGTTTGACACCTCATTGACGGAAGGGCTTGGAGAGATAGTGCAAGTAGCCATCCTCGATGTCGGCAACCTGAATGCCATGGACCTCTAGAGGCATCTACACTTTGGCATAGATGTGCCATGGCTACCCTTTCTCTCTAATTTTCACACTATGGACATTGTGACACACCAATATTCTTCATAGTTGGCAGCCATTTTTCTACTTTGTGAGTATGGTGTGGAGTGGGTTACAAGAATGGCTTGGAGGAAACACTTTGACTTCTTCATGCAGAGTAGTAATGAGTAGGCTTAAGGCTTGTGTTTGTGTCTATTGTACTTTTCAACCCTCTTGGAACCAAATAGAGAAGAAGAGAAAGAAAAAGAAAGAAGACCCAATAACGAGCCTTTTCTATTTCCTAGGTGATGGCCAGGGGCACCTCCTAACTGCCTTTGAACATTACTCCTTTTGGGCTCACTCGAGAGAGTCTCATGCTTGAATCTGAGCCTCAAGCTTGCATATATGTAGAATTCTCAATAAATATAATACAAACTACTTATTTCTTTAGTGTCCTTCTTACGTTTTATTCTAAAAAAAAACTTCGAAATAATTACCAAATTTTACATATGGTACATAATTATTAAAGTTTTCAAAGAAATATGCATTTTAATGGAAAATATTTAGATAAATGCCTTTCAATGGTATACCTAAAGCATTTTCTTCCATATCTTCAAATTATTTTCTTTACATGCACTGATTTAGAAGGGTCCCTTCCACAGTGCTTCAAATTTTGTGTGTTGTCTTGGTTTTGCAATACATTAATCATATTTTAGCACTAAGCTCCCTTCCTTGAATTTTGGACTAGAGGCCTTTTTGTCAAACCACCCCTTGGATTCCTGTTGTCAATTGATCATGGCTCCATGGGCCTTCTCTCTATCTTCCTCTAATTTGAGGAGTTCTGCTAGTTGCACTTCCATTCTACCATTTTCTTCAACTCCCAGGGCTTTTAGTAGTTGCAGAGCAGGAATTTCTATGGAAATGGGTATTACTACCTTTTTTTGTACACTAACTCATAAGGAGAAGTCTTCAAAATCTGCTTGGGGGTAATTCGGTCTTCCCATAGAGCCACTCATAGATGCTTGTGTCATTCCCTTTGTCATTCTAATCCAATGCATTTGATTAACCTAATTAGGTTTTTGTTCGTGGAATCTGCTAGCCCATTCCCTTGTGGGTAGTAATTTGATGAAGTTTTAAGAAAAATTCCATGCCTAATGGAAAAATATGACATCCTTAACCTAACAAAATCTTGAGAATTATTGGATATAATGGTTTTGCATGGCCAAAATCCGTTTACCACCTCTTCGAGGAAATTAACAATCTCTCCTTATGTTGCATTCTTTAAGGCTATGGCTTTCATCCACTGTGTAAAGTAATTAGTTGTCGTGAGGATCCACTTGTGTCTGAAACTAGAAATAAGATTTATCATATCAATAAAATCTAAGCCCCACTGGGAAAAAGGTTCCTCGGTTACAATTGAGCTCAAGGGTTGAGAGACATTCCTCCTTTTGCTAACAATAATTAGCACTATGTACACCTCTGTACTAGATGGTGTGCTTCAGTAAACATAAAGGGCCAATAATATCCCACCCTCATTACTTTTAAGGCATTGGTCTTGGCAAAAAAATTCCCACCCTCAAGACTATGGTGAAACTCATTAAGAACCCTCTCTTCCTATAGGTTGTCAAGACATCAGAGTAGAACACCTTCATAATTTTTCTTAAAAATTACATCTTCAATTAGTACATACCTAACACCTTACTTTCGATAGTACCTCCTTTTATTGGATGGAAGTATGGTTGGGTAGTATCCATTTTGTATGTGTCGTGTTCGATCAGTAACCCAAGATTCGTTACTCTCAAATTGATTTGAGTAGACTTGATTGGTCTCACTTTCAGCCACAAGACTCATTTCCTGTGTGATATATTCACAAAGACCTCTTCCCCAGACCAAATTAGTTGGTCAGATATCTACATCATATTCTAGGACCTTAGTGATCCAATTTTCTCTTTATTCAATGATCTTTCCTTTAGTGATGTACTCCTGCACACTCAGATGTGCTACGAGGATAGTGATTTTAATGGCTGAAACCAAGTGTCAAAATTTCTTCAAAATTTTAACTATGGTGAAATCTTGCTTTTCCACAATGTTGTACTTCATCTTATATCCTTTCAAAGTTCTACAATGGAATTGGCAAGATTTTCTCCTTCATTTTGATCACCTTTTTGAGTGAGTACTTAAGCTATACTATCCTCACCACTACACACATAGAGTAATAAATCTTTGAAAAAATATAGATTAGCTAAAACTGAAGCAACAAAAATCGCTATCTTTAATTGCTCAAAAACCTCTTTCCCTTTAGAGGTCCACTTGAGCGATAGATTCTTTTTAAGCAGTACCGTAATAGGCCTCACAATATCGACAAAGTCAGAAATGAACCTACTAATGAAATTGATTTTCCCCAGGAATGACTAGAGTCCTTTCTAGTTCATTGGTAGAGGTAATTCCATTATGGATCTAACCCTTTCTGGATCTATTGTTATCCCCTCTTTTGAAACTATAAAACCAAGTAGCTTACCTTGATGCACTCCAAAAACACACTTTTCGAGATTCAAAGAAAATCTTGAACTTTCAAAATTTTGGGAAAACCTTTTTTAGATGGTTAAAGTGATGATTTTTTTTTATTTTGAAAAGATTGTTAGATCATCTAGATATATCAAAATGACCAAGTTAATTAAACCTTTGAAGGAAATATCCATTGCTCCTTGAAAGGTCGTGCCAACATTTGACAAACCAAACATCATCTTAGCATACCCTTGAAACATTCTCCACTTAGTGGTAATTTTTTTTTTGCGTTGGTCACTCTCCTTCACATATACCTAGTTATATCTTGAAAAACTATCAAGTAGCGAGAACATTTCAGACCCAGCTACTGTCTATAGAATTTGCTCCATTGAAGGCAAGGGGTAATGGTCCTTAAGTGATTCCTTGTTTAAATCTTGGAAATTGACATAAAGTCTAATATCACCATTCTTGTTTTGGACAGCTACTAGGTTTGACACCTAGGTGGAATGTTTGATTGGATATATTATCTTGGACTTGACCAACTTGGTAAGCTCTTGTGCCATTAATTCCTCAACCTTTGGGTTGATAGGCCTTTGCTTTTGTCATACGGGTTTAGATCCTTCCTCCAAGTCGATGGCATGCCAAATTATACCAGGGTCATAAACTCTAAGGTCATCATAGGTCCAAGCCATAACTCTATTGTATTCATAACATAGATCCCTTAGTCTCTCTTTATCTTTAGTCGGAACCTCTTTTCCAACTTTCAACTTTCTACCACCCCTGACATCAAGTTCTTCATAATCTCTCTCATCTACCATGAACCTTTGTTCATCGTTTCTTGCATCTTCATAGTCAAAAAGGTTCTTGAGGAAAATCGCTCCTCTTGGAAGCTTATTCCCTTTTAATTAGATGACCGAACCATCAGGAAAACCCATTCCTTGGGTTGGAGTTTCAAGAATTATTCCTCCATTTGTATGAAGGTAGATATCTAAGTATCATCATTGAAAACATGCCAATTTTTGTCATTGTTAGGAATTGAGGGTTGGACAATGATTTGTACTCTATTTCTCCTAGTTGAGTCATAAATTGATTCAAATTGCGACCCAACTGATGCCATTTGATCAACTATGTTGTTTTGGGATTGTAGAATAACTTGTACGTTGAAGGATTTGAAAACCTTAATCAGGTCCCAGACTCAGTGTTTGTCTAACCTCATTTGGGTATTCTTCATTGTTGCTTGACCGCGGACTTGGCTCACCACTAGCTCTGAATCTCTAAAAACTTGTATTCTCTTTATACTCATTCTTTGTGCAAGGTTTCGGTCATGAACTAAGGCCTCATATTCAGCATCATTATTCAAACATGAGAACATAAAATGGTAAGCTCTGAGTGTCTCGGATCCCATTGGAGAGAGTAAATGGAAACTCACACTAGTGCTAGCCTTACACTTGGCATCATTAAAATATAGGGTCCATAGCTGATTATTAGATAGGTCATCATGTTTCTCCTCATCCTTTATTAGTTTCAAAAAAAATTGATCTCCATCAAAATTTACATAGGTATTGAGCTCAGTTGCATGGAAGTTTCCGAATGGATCATAATCAATGAATTGGTTGAGCAACACTTCTTCCTCAGAAGTTCACTCACTTGTATCCTCTTCATCCTTTATCATTTCAACACAATATTTCTCCTATTGAGATATAGCAATATGTGTGGCTTCAAAGCATAGGAATGTATTGTCTACAATATGTTTGGGATGCAAAGGCTCCAAAATAATCTTCATCTTTGCTCCATGCTTTGTTCTTAAAATCAAGTGGGACCAGTCAAGTGCTAGATATCTGCCAAGTTTAGCAGTGAAATCCCTTGATAGACACATCCCAAAAACTGGTGGAATGTCTATTACTACCACTTCTTGAGTGATTGTTTGGCTCAGGTAGGAGAAAAGGGTTAGAGACATATCCTTTATCCAACCAATGGTCGAGACCATCTTTCCATCTAGTTGCATGATTCCCTTCTCAAGGGGTTCATACTTAAGCTTTAAAGCATTCGCCACTTATTTTGGCATAACAGTCATGTTAGCCCCCGAATCAATCATATTATTATGCAACAATTTATCTCCTACTATAAGCGTTAAAAAGAAAGGTGTGGGATTTGTTCCACTTACCTCTTTCTCCTTAATGTTTCTTGCATTATTTTCATAAGCCGTTGTTTTCAAAGCCTTAAGGGGAAGCACACATATGTCATTTCCACTCTAATTGTTCTACTGAGTCGCGTTCGCTGCAAACTTTTCCCTTCCACCTTTAATGCTTCTTGAAGCGGGGTTTTTTTCTTAAGAATTGATATGACGTCCCACAATGATACATTGGAAATTGTTTCTTCAATTGCTCCACTGCATTAAGTGTCCCAACTATTTGGGCCTTAGGCTTAAATGTGGGATTTCTTTTGTTTTCAAGAGAAAAAAATCCATCATGACTAGGCCTGGTGGTTTTTTTGGCTCCTTTTCTACTAACAATATGTTATGTGGCTTTGAACAAGGTTGGTTGATGGGTGGTGAAGCCTATTTCTTTGAGGGGAACAATTAATGTACATATTCTCCCGTAAGCCTCCTCTAAGCCTCCTCTAATGTACATATTCTCCCGTAAGCCTCCTCTAAGATCTCATGGAAAAGTTTAATGTACATATTCTCCCATAAGCCTCCTCTAAGATCTCATGTTGTAATCTAATTATACCAGAGGAATGCCAGTCATTAGAGTTTCATTTGCATACACTACATCTTCTTCCTCCAACCATGAGAACAATGCTTGATTAGGTGCTATGTCTGCCTCTTGTTCCAGGGACATCCCTTGCAATTGTGCTCTAAAATGAGCATTTTCTATTTTAGATGACCCAAACTCATCTACATTCGGGGATGGGCCTTTGATTCTCTATTCCACCATCCATTTTTGCATATTTCCCTTTGGAAAATTCAATGGAAGATGACTGTTGCTGCATGGGAGACACCACACGTCACACTCTTCTTCCAAATTATTCTAGCCTTGCATCAATTCTCTACTTTGACTATCTTTTACCATTTGAAGTGGCATGGCAACCAAAACTATCTAGTTCACAAATGTCATTTGTTGGCTTCCTCCTCAGGGAAAACCTTGGTATGAGTTCTATTGATAGGGAAACTTGCTTTTGTCGTGGGTTTACTTTGATGGTATTTCCTGTTCTCGTTTGAGGATGAACAATTCATTAACATGAGTCTGCATGAGATTCTTCATGTCGTTAATGTAGGCCATGATTGAACTTGAACCTGACATGTTTTGTGCAGAGGGATATATATACAGAGACGGGTGTATCTGACGTGCTACTTTGCATAACGAATGTACTTGAATAGGCTCCTTCTTGTGATGTTCTATAGGATTCCACAAACATGGGCACGGGGGTTCAAAGTGAGAGCTTCCCAACATCAATTAGACTATTTTTCGCTTGCACTGCCAACTCATAAGCATCGGGAAAGATATATCCCCCCATGGAAGTTATCATAGCTACAATGTCTGGATCTATAGCCTTTAGATAGAACATGAACACCATTGTAGCTAGGGGGAGAGTAGTCAAGGGAATCCTACACCAAGTTTAATCGAACCTAGTGTTGAAGTTGCTCATGCTTCTCTCAATGCCCTTTTAATGATAATTAATTGATGTACTAGTGAGCAGTAATCTCCCTTTTTTGAAAAGTGTTCAAACAAGCACCCTCCTAGCTAGTCCCAAGAGATTATAGAACCTAAGACCAAAGATCAATACCAATCTTGGGCCTTTCCTTTAAAATATGTGGCTAACATCCTTAGAGCAACATTTTCCTCCACTATATTATGTACCCTACATACCTCTACTATATCTTGAAGGTGCTCAGAAGGGGTTTTAAAATCCTCCTCAAAGAATCTTGGAATAGCCTTAAGGGAATTAGTAGGTATGGTAAGCCATACATCTGGAGCTGTGGGTGGTTGTAGTGGACTACCACTATCCCATGTTACAAAATTTCTAGGTGCAGCAGTAGGTATATGAGCCATGGAGAAAAGATTCCTATGAATTGGATATATAGGTAATATTATCTTGAAATTTAAACCTCCAACTTGAGTAGATAAGGCTCTAGATACTGGACTCTAACTTCTCACTCTATTACTCCTTATATGTGATACAAACTTGTAGTTCTTCTCCTTCTAGGATTTGAGGCAAGTAATTGAGAGTACTGGAAGTGACCTCTCGAGGATGCTCTTGTCTAGACTCTGGGAATGAAACTTCTAATTTCCTTAACCTGATTCAAGAAATTTTTCTGACTTCTAATCAGGCATTCGAAAAAACTTATGTTGCACTGGGCGTGCCAAAAAAAGAACTATTGATTATCAAAGTTTGTGCTTCTCCGATAGTCTTATAGGAAATTTAGAGAGTGGGGGATATATTGCATCTCACTGAATACCTCCAAATTTTTTATAGAAATCCAACTCTTCTTTTGGGGTTTTGAGATAAGGGAAGAAAAGAAAAGTAAATATAAAACATAAAAGGTGATGTGCCATTTAGCTTTTACAACATTTCAAAACCAAGTTATTCCTATGATTGATATAAAGGACACAAAATGCCACAACCCCTCATTGTTGGAAAGAGAATGAATAGCAAAGGCTAACTTCAAGCACAATGCATAGTTTCAAATCTTTTTGCAAGTAGTGTTCATTGAGGTCCAATCAAACATAAAGATTCCTTAGAGTAAAAGAACGATATTCCAGAAATTACAAGAACTCTATCTCCTAATACAACATAGCATAACAAAATAACAACTTTAAGAAAAACAAAAAAGTCCAATGACATAGTCCAATTTTCTTAAGCTACTATTTCACCACACCAACATAAAACATAGAAATCCACCACTCAAACTATCTGAATATAGCTTGCAAGACATAGTGTTTCATTCAAAACGACAATATGAAGAAAGAAAGCTTGAAAATGGCCATAAATGCACAACCTCAATAAATTCCTCTTACTAGTTTGTGCTTTAATTAAAACTAAACTTTGAAACAAAGGTAAGATGACAATCTGATAATAGTTTAAATCTTAATAGATATAATATTTCATAATAAAGTAGTTCTATAACTTGTTTCTGAAAACAATTCTAAAAACCTTAAGAAAACTTAAAAGAAACACTTCTTTTGACAAAGAAAAAGTTCCTCCTGGAAAATAAAAAAAATTCTTTCATTCTGTAGCCATTCTCTTCTTATAGCCACTAAAAGAAAGAAACACCGCCTCACTTCATAAGTAATTCCTTCCAGATGTTGATACTTGATAGCTCACAATTTGAATCATAAACCCTTGGTTAGGTCACAAAAGATCTTTGCATTAACTCTTCAACTACTACATTGATGTCTTTTAGATATTTTAAAGATAGAAGCCTATACACAATCAGATCCTAAAAATAACAGTTTGCCAAAAGAATCTCGTTGACTAATCACATCATCTCGAAACATCAACTCAAAGCTTCTGTCTCAAGAAATAAGAAAAGAAAATCCAACAAGTTCCGACAGTCTCCAAAATATGTTACTCTATAAGAGATATAGTCTTCCTTTGATAGAGAGATGACATGTCACATAGTCAAAACCTTATGCTTTCTGAAAAATGTTTTTGCAGCAAATTCCTACCATCTTGACACATGTATTGGGCACTCCTCCAAAAAGAAAACGATAAGGGAAAGTCATGCAACCACCTCATGGTGCATTTCCCATCTTCCTTACTAGCCTTTCATTATCTTGAACACTTCCATAGAAAAGAAAGGAAGCCAAAGAGTGGAAGGTTAGGATAATAATAAGAAAAATACATCACAATCCCTATTGATCCAAAGGTAGCTCCAATATTTTGTGATGAAGTTGTTGAAAGTTGTGGGATAGATTGTGATGTGGTTTGTGATATGGTTGATGTTCCCACACTAGATGTTGTGTTGACCGTGTTAGAAGTATTTTGAGTTGACGTGCCCATGGAAGTAGCATTGATGGTGTTTATTGCATTTTGTGTGGTGGTACCAATGAGAGTATTGTTTGCATTATGTTGTGGTGTCGAAAGAGGTTGATTGGTGTTGGAGGTATTGTTTGCATTATGATTTGGAGAGGCCTCTCTTAAGGTGTTAATGTCAAACCCTTGTGGTAGTTTAGCCCCTTGGTGTAAAAGCATGGATAGATGTCTCTTTGAATCTTGCAAGACTAATTCCTCCACAAAGGAAGCCACATAGAGATTTTGAGTGGAAAATTCTAGGTCTTCCATGAATACATGTCCATTTTCATCTCTATGTATAAACTACTCAAAGGGGTTGTGAGAGGAAGATGGCATGATCATAACACTGAAAGGATTGATGAAAGGTGCCCACATGTCTGTGTTTTGGTTCATGTCATTAGAAAATTGTAGGGGTTGGTGTCTTGTCCAAAAGGGTCCATTTTTCTTCTTTTCCTTTAAAGCCTAGTCTCAACCATATAAGGATTTTCTCAAATGAGGAATGACAACTAAATTATGGGAATGATATGACACTATGTTTTTTGGATTTTTGAGAAAAGGTATGTCAAACACATGGTAAGAGTAAAATGAAAGGTATAACTCTTTTTTTTTGGATTTTGGGAATAATGGATGCAAGAAAATTCCAAATGATAATGAGGACTAAAATTAATGATGGAAGACTAAAATGTTTTAAGATATGGAAATGCAAAGGTCTAAGGTGTAATCATTTTTTTATGGAATTTTAGGAAAGGTTTGCTAACCATTAAATGCTTTGTTAATGTATCAATTTGAATTATGAAAGGACTGTTTGGTAGGACTAAATGAAAGGAGAAGATGACAAAGTGAGGTTTCCTAACTAGACTTATGAGTTGAAAAGATCTCAAAAAAGGACATAACCTACTTTTGAAGGAAAATATTTTGCAAGGTATGAAAAGTTTTCCTATTCCAAAGTTTGCAAAAATGAGGACCTAAGGACTTGTTTATGTTGAAAATCATGATGAATCCTAAGATGCAACTAAAAATTTTCAAAGGTGGACCTATGGAAAAATAAATGCAAACTAAAAAGCAAGGATGGATGATTTGAGCAATTCTTTTTTTGGTTTCAACAAAGGCCACTGGAAAAAGATGTTTAGAAGCCTAGATTGAAAATATTTGGTCTCGAGTTTGGATTATGACAATGTTTCTCCTTAATATCAAGCAATTGCATCATTTTAGGTAGAAAATGCATTGCATGAGATCAAATGCATCTCAGTTTTAGAAAATGCTTTGTTTTAGGTCACATATGTGGTTCAAAAAATCAATTGCATTGTTTTAGAAAGCAAATGTGTTGTAGCACAGTTAGATGCATTGTTTAAGCTAGAAAATGTAGTTTAGCAGATTGATTGTGGTTCGAAGAATCTGAAATGTGGTTCAAAATGTCAAATGCATTGCACAGGATAGCAAATGTGTTGCACAGTGAATAAAAGTCTAGTTTGTTTGCAATTTTTGTAGATTTTTAGGATTGTTTCAGTTTAATTGTGTTTTTCCAGATTTGTGAAGGATTTTTATTGGTTTATTGTTTTACAAAATACTTGGTAAATACATGGTTTTGTCTTTGAATGTTGAAAAAAAGAACAAGGAAGACAAGCACAATCCTAGGTTTGGAAAGGACCATATTCACTAGATTCCATGTGGGTTTCCCTAGCTGCACTTATTCTTAAAAAGTGACTTACAAGCTTGGCCACACTGGCTCCCCCTTACATTGCACTCACTTCTCAATTCAACCAAGCTTTGAGCTCTCATAAAACTCCCACGATAGGCTCTTCACCTCTACTAAGAACTACAAGAATGTGGATGCCTTGGCAATGACCGTTGTTGCACCAATGAATAGAAAGGGTTTTTGGAAACCACACAAAAGGTTTTTAGTTTGGGCACTTGTTTGAGTGGCCACACATGAGGAAACATTAGCTTTGATAAGGAGGAATCCCAACCTATAGAGGTTATGCTCGACAGGGTTTATGGAGATTCACTTGTCTGTGTGACACATCCACACTCATAATCCTAAGTTTTCCATTAGGATTCACATTTGTCTACCAGTCGAGAGTAGCTTGGCTAAAGAGCTTTGTTGCTAGTTTGAATCACCTTGGGCTGAGTACTTTTTCCCACCAAGGAAGGCCTAATTCCTAGAGTCAATAACAGTTTCTCTTGCACCCATGATTGCAAAAATGCAAAAGGGGAGAGTATACTTCTATTATTGAATCAGGGTTACACAAATTCAAAACACTTGTTCATTTTAATGTTCAAATCTATTGTGAGATAAACACATCAAACAATTTGCTCATTTTAAATCCAACTTAATGTGTGACAAATAATGATTATTTTAAGCCAATTTCATGAAGATGCATGTAAATTTTAGCCTTGATGAATTTCAATGCAAGATTGTGTTTCTTTTGAACCCATGAGTGAATGCATATTATTTTAAACCCATGAAATGTAAATGCAAGTTGTAGATTGTTTGTTTGTTTGATTTAGGATTGTAAAAGGAATTAAAAACAAATCAAAAAATAAAGGCTAGACTCCTTTTCTAGCTTGCCACATGCTGTAAACAATAGATTAGTAACCCCAAAAATCTCTAACCTACTAAGCTAAAAGAAGAAATATGGAAATTCTATCAAAAACCTAAAAACAAAATTTTACCAAGAAAATGTGTTGTTTTGCAGAGAAAATGCATTCCATAGCACAAAGAAATATTTTACTAGGCAGATGTGTCGGACTTGCGTATGCATTGTTCGGATCCGTAGATGCATATTAATAGAGAGAATGCATCTCTCGAGATAGCAAGTGTAGCTTGGGCCTGTAGATGCATTGTTCTAGGGATCAAATGCATCATAACACAATGATTGTGGCTCAGGAAGTTGTAGATGCGACGTTTCGTACCTGTACCTACAAAAAATGATGAATAATCCATATGAAAATCTACAAAAACACATTTTTGGTGTTAGGTTCACCAATGTAACTAAGGGAAAATATTAGGTTAGCATTATAAAGCATAAACAAACAAAACCCTAGCTAGAAAATGAAGAACAATTGAGTTTGAAACCATAAAAACAAAGAAAAATCTCACCAAGTCTTCATGCCCTCCATGAATCACCTTCATTGCACCTTCTCCATTTGCTACAATATTATGTTTTCCCTTAGATTTTTGATGAGTAACCTATGACTATGCCTATGTCCTAAGCAAATATTGAAGGATTTTATTCAAAAGCTACAAATGCAAGTATGCAAGTATGCAATAAGCCTAAAGTATGTAGAAAATAGCCAAGCATGGAAATGTTTGAAGCAAGAAGTGTGTCAAATGAGACAAAAAAATCCTTTTATATAAAATTCAATTTTAGATGAATGGACAAGATTGAAAGATGAGAGATGCCCTAAGATCAATGGCTGAAATTAAATGTGACAACCCACAATTACGGTTGGGGCAACATTAGGTTAAAATTTTAAATGGAGGGTTGAGAAAAATCAAATCAATGGACAGAAATACATGTGACAAGAGGAAATATTGGGCACGAAAAAAGAAAAAATTGGATCAAATCAAATAATAATTTAAAATTACTTGATTTAAAGACCGAGTTAACCTTTTGAATTAAAAATTAATTTAGTGGGACCATGTGAGAGTAAATAATATTTTAAATTATTTACTTGGTGGGAGAAACAACAGAAAGTGGGACAATTTTAAATAAATGACTTTATTTAAAATTAGAAAAATTCAATATGGAAAATAATTAAATAAATTATAGAAATTGATTTAATTATAAGAAGACATAAGACATTAATGATGTATTAGAATAAATAAATAAAGTTTACTTATTTAAATAATTAGGAGGAAATGGTGGACAAATAATAATTAAATAAATTATAGAGATACATAAGACATTAGCAACATATTTAAATAAAATAAATATAATTTATTTATTTAAATAGTCAAGAGGAATAAAAGATGTGAATTAATTAAATAATTGAGTCTTATTTAATTAAAAGTTGAATTTGGACCGTAGGACAAAATTAAATATTTTTAATTATGTTAAGAAGACATATGGAGAAAATAAAGTTCGTAGGCCTAGTTCATTTTCATGTGTCTACACTAGACAAACCCAACATCCTAGCATCATTGTAGAAGAATATGATAGTGACGAGGAACTTATTGACAAAAAAATCTTAACGTACCCCCAAGATCCTAAGATGTAGAAACTTATGGGAAATTTTCTTGGGAAGAATGCAACTTGTATTTTCTTATGCTAGCAAAAACTAGTGCCAAACTGCCCATAGAATTTAACATAGACATTCTTAAGGATCCTAACCTCATTCTATTAGGAGATCAAATGGTGGTTAGACAAATACCAAAACTAGTGGTGGATCCCAAGTTACCACCCTTGTTCACACAAAACAATGATCAAATCTACACCACAACCTATGGATAACCCATTGTATAGGCAACCATTACAAATTGATCAAGTAGTAGTAGCCCAACAATATCAAGGAAATTCAATTCAAAACATGCCACCGTACAACACTATGTAAAACATGGGAAGCCTTCCAACAGGGCCACCACAACATGTAGTGGATCAATGAGGTAACATCCCATCACAAGGATAATACATGCCACAACAAACATCATATTATGACTCTTCAAATAACACACAATATCAATAAGGTAAATCACAATAAAACCACAACAAAAAGGTGTACCACAAACAAACTACCAAGGTACTCTTCAACAAAATCCACAACAACAAGGTGTACCCAAAAAAAAACTACCAAGGTACTCTTTAACAAAATCCACAACAACAAGGTGTACCACAAACACACTAGCAAGGTACTCCTTAACAAAATCCACAACAACAAGGTGTACCACAAACACACTAACAAGGTACTCCTCAACAATTTCCACAATGGAAAGGTGTACCCCAAACAAACTACCAAGGTAATCCAAAATCCACAACAATAAGGTGTACCAAAAATGAACTACCAAGGTACTCCTCAACAAGTTCCACAACAACAAAGTGTGCCCCAAACACACTGCCAAGGTACTCAACATCCACAACAACAAGGTATACCACAAACAAACTACCAAGGTACTCCTTAAAAAATTCCACAACAAGGTGTACCCCAAATGAACTACCAAGGTACTCCTTAACACAATACACAACACCAAGGTATACACAAAACACAACATCATGGTATTCCACAAACCTAAACCCAAAATCCTATCACACAACAACAAGGTGTACCTCAAACACAATACCAAGGTATTGCTCAAAATCAATATCAAGGAGTTCCACACAATCAATACCAATGAGTACCTCAAAATCAATATCAGGGTGTACCACAAACTCAACATACCTAAAACACACAAGGACTTAATCTTCCTTACACACAACATGGTCATCAAGGTCCCATACCTACACAATATCCCATTTATGACCAGACAAATTTCATATGACAACAAGGCTACAATGCACAAAATCATCAAGCAAGCACACCAACTAACGACATAAATGTGCAACTACAAACCATCAACCAAAGAATATCAAAAATACAAATTGGAAATCCAAAGAAGAGGTATGCTCTACAAGATATTTGTCCATATCCTTTTGATCAAAACTTATCTATGATACTTTTCTGCAAGAGATTTGAAATACAAAAAAATTGAAAAATATAGGGGGAGAGGGGATCTAATACAACATGTGCGAGAATTTTGACTTCATTGCATGGATCTACTAAGCAATGATACTTACTTAATGAGTATTTTCCCATGAAGTCTCGGCAGGGCCACTATCGAGTGCTTCTCTCATCTACCGCATAGTATCAAAACATTCAATGAGTTATGAAATAAATTTGTGAATCATTTCTCATACAACATAGAGTAGGATACAATGATCCTTGGTCTCTACAAAATTAGACAAAGTGAAGGGGAATCATTTACTTCGTATCTAGAGAGATCGAGACACAAATCCAACAAATGTAAATAGCCCATTTTGGATAAAAAAATCATAGACATCTTTATCTCTAATGTATACACAGACATTAATTACCAACTCATAGTGTCGTGCCCTAATTTAACTTTGAAGAGACCATTGAAAAAGGTTTTCTCATTAAAAGAGCTCTCATTGCAAGGAGAGTGATTAAAATATACAACCCTAAAGACCAAGCTTCTACTTCAAATCACAAACCATAGATATGGGAAAAGAAAAAATTGTAACCAATGATAGAGTGGTCAATTCCAAGGTTGTATGAAACATACAACCTTCCAATGGCCCACAAAATAATGTTCAAACAACACAAGAAAGCTATACTCCGAACAATGCACCAAACAACCAACTCAATTATCCTCAAAACAACCAACCAAATGACCAATAGTCAAATCAAGGGTAGGATAATGAAAGGAGGTCACCAAGGAAATATGACCAACCTAGAAAAAAATCAATACATTGGGAGAACCCCTTGAGGTGGTTATGCACAAACTGGTCCAAACAAACCTTATCAAGGTTAATGAAAGAACAAGCTATGAGGAGCCAAAATTCAAACCCCCTTGGTATAATGATACCAACAAATGTGATTTTCACAAGATCAAGGGTCATACCACCAACAATTGCATGAGGCTCAAAAGCATCATGCAAGACTTAATAGAAAAAGGAGAGGTCGACATAGAAATAAAGAATTAAAAGTCTACAAGGATCCAATCCTTGACCATTCTAGGGGGAATGACAGGGGTAAAGGAAAAGACTAACATAAAACCAATTTTTCCTATGAAAAACTCATATGAAACATCTGTTATGACGATCATACAATCAATGTTGTAACCATACTAGTTAGGAAAAGATCCTGAGTGCAACATAACTAAATGAAGAGGGAGAGTTAGAATCCAAGGAGAACCACCCGAAGAAAAAGCCACAAGTAAGCCATCAAATGGCTAAAACATTATGGAAAAATTAAAGAAAAATCCTACCTTAATCTCCATCCTTGAGCTCTTAAAGTTTTCACCACCATATAAGGAAATCTTGGAGAAAGATCTTGTCGAAACATCAGTCCCTAACAACCTTAACATTGATCAATTTCTTGAGCCATGGTTGGTAACATCACCTCCACTAATCATTTGGTCTTTTCTGATAAAGACCTTCCACAAATATCTTTCCACAATCAAGTTCTCTATCTAGAAGTGTGTGCCCATAAACACAAGGTCAAGAGAGTACTGATAGATAACGGTGTAGGATTAAACATTTGTACCCTAAAATTAGTAAGAAAACTGGGATATTCTAATGATGTAATAGATAAAAATAAAAGCAACACCATAAGGGCTTATGATGATATTGAGAGAAACTCAAAAGGAACAATTATGCTTCTCATTCAAATAGGACCAGTGATAGCAAAGACAACATGTCAAGTATTGGATCTTGAGCTACCATACAACCTTCTCTTGGGATGACTATGGATCCATGCCTTAAAATCAGTCCCTTCAACATTCCATTAGTACTTGAAATTCCCACATAATGATAAGGAAGTTACCATATATGCTAACCCTAAACCTTTTCATTATTGCACCAAATTGGAGAAGTACAAAAATGTTCTTCAAATAACCAACAATGATATCTCTTTTTTCTCTTTTTCATATGTTGACCAATCATCACTACCTTCATCCTCCATTGCACCTTCATCAATTGATCCACCAAAATCTGATCTCGAGATCCAAGTGCTTGACAAGGGTTGCAGAGAATACCATTTCAACCAATCATTTTGCATTGGAATGCTTCCCCCAACACCAAAGTCTTACAGAGGACCAAGAGACCAAGAGAGTTCAAGCATGTTCAATTTGTTACAATGGAAGTCAAACCCACCATTTTCACCAAGTGGGGAGACATGTAAGATGAGGAAGTGTTCGAAGAAGAGCTATCTTCATGGATTTACAAAGAAGAAGGATGAGAGAAACCGCTACCTCTTGTTCCTATTGATCAAAATAATAACTTGGATATCAAATAGAAAAAAGCATGGGGTTGACAAGAAAAGGTGGCATTGGTCTACATGAACAAGATATAAGAGAACCAACTATCACAGAAAAGTGCAAGAAGAATCTTGGACTAGGTTATGGTTCATCAAACATGAATACCCTAAGCACCGAAAGCATTTCTTATGAGGAAGGATCTCCTCAAGTCCCACCGTTGAGACATCAGATGATTGTGAACATCTAGAAGACTACCTATACATATTCAAAACATATTTGGAAACCTTAACATAAATACCATCACTATTGAACCTACATTTGAAGATTACCACATTGAAATAGATTCCAATGAATATGAATGGGATTCTTGTTCCTCTAGTGATTATAACCTAGATACCCTATGGAACCTTCGTAACATTGATACCTCTACCCTACCTACGACATCCATAAGCTTTGTTGATGCCAATGAAAAAATACCCTTGCTTTACCCACAGTTAATAGACTACGACCAACAACATCATACACCTATTTTGGAATCATTACAAAATGATGAAGCTATTGTGGAGTTCATGGGACTTCGAACTGATATACCATGAGATCATAAAGCTAGTTTTTTAATGGATCTTGATCAAGGAGCGTATTTTGGAGGGGAGATTGAATCATGTCGTCGCAAAAACTCGAGGAAAAAATTGCCAATAACTCAACAAATTTATCAAACATTTGAAATTACATGATTTTGTAAAATATTCTTCAAAAACACAAATTTGTAGAACATATTATTGATTTCCATCATATATAAATAAAAATTTGAGTTTAAAACATATTATCCTTAACTCTCCTAAACATACAATTTAAAACTTATGACCAGTGTCACAAGAATCAGACTCGACAAGCTGATTTTTGACTCAAACTCGGTGCCCAAACTCAGCGAAAACTCAACAAAGACTTGGAAAATTGAAAAAACCAAGAAATTTAGAGATTTTTAAGGATTTAAAACTTGTCTCATGCACCCATTGATAAATTAAAATAAACCTTAAAGATACAATAGCCTCATCAAATAGAATCCACTTTGATCACATATATAAGTATACATCGATCAAATAAGTATAAATGCAAATTTTAGTTGAAGGAAATAACACATTTAGATATTTTAATATTGTCAAATGTATACAAAATTAATGGAATATGAAATCCATGGCATAAAAAAAAATCAAAACTAAAAATATAAGTTTATGGCTCAGAGGAGCTTGCATTACTCATCCCAACATCATGATAGGTCATGCATGTTGATGTAACCATGATATTTGCTTGTCTTAGTGACTGGTGTGTATATTCAAGTGAGGAATTTATTATTAATTTTCTTGAAGCCTTCAAGACTACATGTTTTGTATAGTTTCATGGGGATCTAAGCTTTGGGGGCAACGCCCCTCGCGAGGTCCGAGGGCAGCACCCCTAATGCGTTCTCTGTCACGATACAGAGCTAGGTCGAGTGGTGGAGCCCCTGCCACCAAGCACAAATGAAGATATTCAAAACCACAAGCCTTAATGGCACACACCATTTTCATATTTTTTTTGTAAATCCTAGATGGGCATGTCATAAACCAAAAAAGCATTAAAAGATTGTAATTTTTTTAAAAAAAAATTAATTAAAATGGCCAAGTCTATCAATATTTATATTAATCATGAAGATATTATGTTTATTTTAATATTTTTTTAAAGAAAAAATTAACTTGCGAAATCTATCAATATAAAAATTTGAAAATCATTTGAAGTCAATTTTGATTTTTTTTTTATTTGATTTTGTGCAAGTTTTTCTTACCCCTTTTTTTTTTAATCTATTTCTTAATTGATTTTTAGGAGTTGTCCCTCTTGGTGTGTGCCTCCTTTCCCTCCCTCTCTCTAGCCATCCTTCCACCTCTTTTTATACCAGCTAGGTCTGCAGCGAACCATTTTAGATCTCCTTGAGCTCTCTATCTTGATGATGGATCACAAAGTGTGATCCAAAACGTTTGTATTTGATACAAAAAGCACACAATCAAATACAAAAACAACAAAATTGATGTTTATATGGATTGTGTAAATGTAGTAGAATTGAACATTGAAGGGCTTGCCCCAATAATTGAGAGGCTCAAATTATTTGACCACCAATAATCGATGCCAAATTATACTTGCATTGCATTTAATTATTAATATTCATAGTTGCCAAGGATCCACAGTCATCCATAGTAAGTCACAACCATGCCCTAACTTGCTATAGTCGTCCTCGATCACACCCAAAAATGCATTAAATCACTTAAAATTTTTACTTTTTGGTAGAAAAAAGTTTTCCAATGATTTTGGTGAGTTTTTCATGAATTTTGAAGTAGAAATCACGAGCTTTTAACATTTTTTAATGAAAAAATCATCACAAGTTTTCATAAAACATGACTACTTTTTTGATGAGTTATTTGTCGTCAATTTTGGCTCACGAGTTGTACAAGTACTCACAAAGTTTTGCATCTATGCAAAGAGTAACAAATGAAACTTTAAAGTGCTAAACATATTGCATTGAACAATGAAAATGCCAAACATGGAATATCAATATATTCACAATGATAATGACCCTCAAAGTCAATGCCAAGCTTGTCATCACTTGATTAGGGGAAAATTAATGATAGGTTGCATTTGTTCGATGCTTGTTTTAGTGTCAGAAGATAGTAAAAATAGGCCTCAAAATGCATATTAAAGGGCCTATTTAGGAAGGGTTGAAAATGCATAAATGTATGAATCACTAAAATAAGTTGTGTGAAATTGTACTATAATGTACAAGGGAGTACAATTTTCTATGTTGCGGATATTAGAAAAGAAAAAGAAGCAAAGACAAATTAAGCAAAGTAGAAAGTAGAACTATATAAATTACCTAGTCATTTCAATGAGTGCAAGATATTTCTGCAATTGCAAACTTACAACGTGTAAGAAAATATTGTAATTTCTAGAAAAAATAAATATTTTCATGATTCATTCTTAATCTCCAAATATTCAAATTTCAATATTATACCAAATTACATTTATTCTTTAATTACAAAACTAAATACATTTATTTTTCTATTTTCAACATTTGCTATATTTAAAATATACTTAACCTTAAATTTTTTTATTAATTAATCTAAATTAATTATACTTATTATATAAACATTATTAGATTAAGCAAAATCACACTTAAGAAATACTCCCAAAAAAAATATTCCAATGCCGTGTTTGACCAGACATTTTCACATTGATTAACGATATAAGAAAGATCTAAGAGATTGCTTCAATTGAAGATATTTGCTATCTCATTTTGGACTATTAGACTATGAAGTAGGGAAATGAGAAAGCTACAAATAAAAATGACCCGAAACTTCACATCTACTCCATCATGATTTGCACATGTTTGTATCATGATTTCTTTAACTATTGTCTAATATTGTGCTTGAAAAATGTCGGTTAGGACGCTAACTTTCCGCAACTTGTCTTTTATGTTTAAATTTAAATATCAATGAAATACGTCTCTGTCTATCATAAACTAATTTCCCACTTTTTTCTGGTATGTGACAAACTTTATCAGCCTAGTCAAGAATACGTAGAAATTAAAACTGACATGATTTAAAACTGACACGAATGCTGTTTTTGTCTGTCGTATACCGTTTTTTTCCCCTCTTTTTCTTCTTCGCGATTTACCAGCCTAGACTCTGTCCTGCAAGTGGCGGGCAAAAACAAGAGACGTTTGACCGCTGCACATGCCATCGCAGCTTAATAATCAGACTTGGATATATCTTTACTTGTTTCTGATATATCGTTAATCAGTGTGACACAATAGGGTTTCGATTTGGACGGACTTAAATTTCGTTGCAAAGTCAAGAAAGATATTTTATTTTGTGAAGGGTAGTTGGGAACCACTTCCGTGTGCTCAATATTCCAATGCCGTGTTTGACCAGACATTTTCGTAGTCCACACGAAATATTTGTGGAGGAAAATGTAGTTCAGAAATTTCGTGGCAACTAAGCACTGTATTTTGGTCTTATGATTATTATTAAAAACAAGACTTTTAGATGACCATCGAATTAACATAGACGTACGAAAAGAAATAAAAAGGAAACAACTCGTGGATGGATGTTTTCCACATATTTGCGGTGGATTGCACTTTGAATGGGCTATAAATCTCCTTCGCCTTGCAAACCCATCTCATAGAGAAGCCTGGGATTTGCAAAGTGTGTTGCTCATTCTGTTCTCTTATAGTGAGAATTGTAATAATATTGCTTCTTTTTATCTGTTTTTGGAAGGCAATAAAAATGGGTGCGGGCATTTGGGTGGTGTTCTTACTGCTGCCCTCTGTTATTTGCTGTTCTGCATGTTTAGAAGAGGAACGAAATTCTCTTTTGGATTTCAAACAAGGCATTAACTTCACTTATTCTAGAGAATACCAGCATGACTCTCTGGAATCGTGGACAGGGTTCAACTGCTGCGCTTGGAAAGGAGTGGGCTGCCATCCACACACTGGCCATGTGCTCACCTTGGATCTCAGTTGCTCTGGAATTCAATGGAGTGAAGTTAGAGGGGGGTTATTCCAACTGCTAAATTTGGAGCACTTGGACCTCACTAACAATTACTTTTCCTCTCTTTCCATCCCTCCACAAGTTGGAGAGCTAAGGAGATTGAAGTATCTGAGTTTACAGGGCTGTGAATTTACTGGCCGAATTCCAAGAGAGTTGACTAAATTGCAGCAATTGGAGCGCTTGGACCTGAGTAGGAATAATCTCCATGGTGGGCTTTCAGGAGAAATTCCTCCCTTCTTTGCAAATCTTTCACGGCTTCGGGAGTTGAGACTTGCAGGAAATTCATTTAGAGGTAAGATTCCAAACTTTCTTGGAGCTCTCCCTCTGTCACTTCTTGATCTTTCTGGGAACAATTTGGAAGGTTTTATTCCCTCCTCTTTAAGTGGCCTCTCCAATCTAGAGTATCTTTATCTGAGTTCAAACAAATTAAATGGCAGCATTCCATCTACTCTAGGGAATCTCTCCAAACTGCAAGTTCTTTATCTGAGTTCAAACAAATTAAATGGCAGCATTCCATCTACTCTAGGGAATCTCTCCAAACTGTATATTCTTGATCTGAGTTCAAACAAATTAAGTGGTCCAATCCCAACTTCCTTTGCTAAGCTATCCAAGCTATGGTGGCTTGATTTAGCCAACAATAGATTAAATGAAACTTTCTTATTTTTTATTTTAAATAATTGCCCCGAACTTTATTATTTGGATCTCTCAAGCAATACGTTGACCGTAGAAGTCAATGCCTCTACTATTCCTAATTTTCATCTTGATTTCTTAGGTTTACATGAATGTAATATTACAGGAAATTTTCCTGCATTTATTTCAACTCAATATTCCATTTTTTACTTAGATTTGTCAAATAACTCTCTTAGTGGCTTTATTCCAAATTGGCTTTGGGAACTCACATCAATAGTGTACTTAGATCTCTCCGATAACTTATTTGAAGGATCAATTTCAAAATCAATTGACAAATACACACAATATCTTCGTTTTCTTTCATTAGCCAAAAATAATTTGAACGGCTCTATTCCAAATTCTATCCTAAAAGTGAAGTATTTGAATATTTTAGATCTTTCAAATAATAAGTTTAGCGGTCAGATTCCCCACTGTTTAAAGAATTGCCCCATGTTGTCTGTCTTAAATCTAGAGAATAATAACTTAAAAGGGATGATACCCAATATATGTAAGGGAATGAATTCTCTTGAGACATTGAAATTGGGAGACAATGCACTTGAAGGGCATATTCCATCATCACTTGGAAAATGCAAGAATATGAAAATCCTTGATTTGAGAAACAATAATTTGCAAGGGAACATTTCAAATTGGGTTAAAAGCTTGCACAATCTCCAAATTTTGATATTAAAAAGTAATAATTTGGAGGGTACAGTCCCATTGCAATTAAATAAATTGCAAAATCTTCAAATTTTGGATATGTCACAAAATAAAATTTCAGGAGTTATTCCAAATGACTTTATGAAGTTAACTGCAAAGGCAAATCAATCAGAAGACATAGAAATCCTTGAGCATGAATCTAATGGTAGAGAAATATTAAAATATTTCATAGATGAAATAACAATATATAATAAAGGGCAAGTTATGGAGTTTGTGACAAACTTGAGATTAGTAAAATGTCTTGACCTCTCTAGCAATAATTTGTCAGGTAACATTCCTTGGAATATTAGATCCCTCAAAGGTTTGATTGTTCTCAACATTTCAAGAAATCATTTCAGTGGTGAGATTCCTAAATCTATTGGAGAGATGGAACTGCTTGAATCACTTGATCTTTCACAAAATAAACTATCTGGGGCTATTCCTGGTGAGATGCAACATCTCACATCCTTGAGTTACTTTAATGTGTCCTATAACAACCTATCAGGGATGATACCACAAGGAGGACAAATGATGACATTTGATTCTACATACTTCTCCAATAATTCAGGTCTATGTGGTCTACAAATATATGTGCCATGCTCAAGTAGCTCTCTCGATTCTCCAGAGGAACATGAGGAAAATAATGAAGATTCAGAGGATGATATATGGTGGGATATGGGAATGGCAACAGGTTATGTAGTTAGTTTTTCAATTGTAATGGGAATGTTGTGGCTCAACAAAACATGGAGCATCCAATGCTTCAAATCCATGGATGACATTATTATCTCTCTATTTGAAATATTGAGAGAGAATTTGTACTCTACAAGATAGAATCAACTTGTTAAGTTTGTAGTCCAAATAGTTTATATTTTATAGTATAAGTTTTATTATGATAAAATGGGGCATGCATCTCATTTATGAAACACCCCCTTTAATGTTAATTAATATTAATATGTTAATTGTTCTCCAACTTTTTTGAATGTGAAGTTTTTGTTTAATAATTTTCTTATAAATCTTTAATTGAAATCTTTAAAATTATTGTAAATCAATATTTACAAAATATACTTTCAATGTATTTTTTATATTAATTATAATGTGTATTTTGTGCTAATGATGATATTAGAGCCCTCAATGAAAAACAATTACAGAGAAATAAAAATTGAATAAATTAGTGAACCATTAGAAGATTTTGGTTTTAAATAGTGGTCAATTTACATATTTTTCATAATAATGTAGATTTAATTTTTAGCATACATTCCAACATTCCTATCTACCAAAGGATACATTGGAATATGCCATGTCAAATGTTGAAGTCTTTTGTGACATTGGAAATTACCGAAAAGACATTGATGTTTGTTGTACTAGCACTAGAAATATGCTCAAATTTAGTATTCAAAATTTTCAAAGCTCTTGAAATATGATAGGGCATTCGAATTGATCATTTATTGCATTAAAATGTATTGAAATATAGTACATTTCAACATTGGTTGAAATGAAGCATATTTGGATTGTTGAAAATACAGTATTATTATCCAAAACTTTGTTGTTTTATTTTAACAATAATATGTTTTTTTGGGAAAGGTTACCACATGAGTTTATTCAAGCAAGTAGGATGCATTCAAATGTTAAAAATCAAGTTCTTGTGTAGGAATGTATTCCATAAGATCATTTGAAAAAAAAATGCAATATTTCTTTGGCTTGAATTTCTTTGAACTCTATGTTAATGCTAAATTCTTAATAGATTTCTTCACTTATAGTTGTTAAATGATATGGTGATTATGTTTAATTAATTAATATGAGCTTGTAAATTTTTTAGAGGCTTCTTCACAATAATTTATCATCATATTATTAGATATAATTGTTATTTTTTATTTTTATATTATTGAAGTAGATTCAGTTAAACACATTTCTCTTGGATACGTATATGTAACTCATCTCAATTTATGTTAAATTGCAATACTATTCTATGTAACTTTTCTATATATATTTTCTATCATGAACTTGATTATGTAAGTTCAAATAGATAAAAGCATCAATCTCTTACATCTTGTTTTCTCTCCAAAATCAAAATCATAAATACAAACTACAAACCAATCCATATTATAAAAAGAAAATGTTCCTATTAACTTTGCAAGCCTAGTATACTCATGGAAATATATTATTAGAGATTGAATATGAAAAATACACTTGTGGGGCTTAATTTTATTAATTTAATAGTAGAAGAGTACATCAAATAAACCTTAACTTGCATTCCTGATATAAGGGGAAACTCTCTACAATATTTAATTCATGCATTTTTTGCAATATTTTAAATAAAATAGAGTTTAAATCTTAACTATCGTTATGTCTCAGCGAAAATCTTAGGAGCCTTGTTATCTATATACATCATAATTATTTATCTACATGAACCATGATTCAATATTTATCTTTAATTATCTTGAAAAGAAACCTCAAGGAACCCATGTTGACCTATAAAAACCTAAAGAAAGAGACAATTTTCCTCTCTCATGCATTGTCCCTTATTTGTTCATTACCTTATCATAAGTATAGCCCTTCAACTTGAGTTGACCCTCCCTAGGCATGGATTTTGGTAACATTTAGGGTTTGTGGAGAGTACACATTTGAATACAAATAAATGAAATTATTTCCAAGAATTTTAGCTTTAGTTATGTTCTTTCTCAAGTAATTTAGATTTGAATACCCTACTACTGGAGAAAACCTACAAATCTCCATCTATACAAAAAGCATCATCACTAACATTATGACAATAAAAAAATTCATACCCACTTGCTCATTCACCTTTGCATTAACCACTTCTTCTACATATTGCATGTATAAAAATGTGCTCTACTAAACTTGATCTTCAAAAGAATAATTTCCTCTAAAGGACATGCAAATGTTGCATTCTCATAATCATATTTTTCTATAACACCATCCTTTCATGTATCCTCATTTACCAAGATGTCTATGCCTTTTGAAAGACATGTTATTATTACAACCTCATGAAATTTCTTCTTCCTCATTAACCTCTTACCTGAGGATACCTTCTTCTCTACCATCAATATGACACTTTTTTTTGTTTGTCTTTTCTTGGAACTCTAACTTCCTATCTTCACATAAAAAAATATTAGAAAAATCAAGGGACTCAATTTATCCTATTTTATTTTCTTCTTATCTACTCCTGTTCATCTAGAATCTACTCACCTTTAAGATTCCAAACATTTTGGTTATCTTTGCACATATGCTCTAGATTGTCACCCAACTTATTTCTCTTGAAGCACTTTATCTTCTCTATATAAAAGAAAATTCTATAGCTCCACCCAAGGCTGTCCTAATCCTCTTTCTTGAAGAAATGTTTACACATCCACACTCATATAACCCAAAATCTAAATAAAACTAATGTCTAATAAGACTTACAAAATCTTGACTCAAATTAATCTCACATGCACTCTATAATGAAGTAACTTGTAAAAGAGAAGATAATAATAGTAAATATGCTACAAATACTTGATAATAATTTTTAAATTTTAGGGGGAATACCTCATAATATGATTCAAGGGGATACCTCCAATAGTCTTCAATAAGAACACAATTCTCAATGTGGTCATAATAAACTAGGCACTAGCTCCTATATATACCTTATTTGCACATTCAATGACATCCAAACAAACTTTGATACCTAAATATAACATCTAGGTTGATCTAATTATCTAAATAATAAGCATATAACCTAATAAAGAGTTAAAGTAGCCACAAATTGACTACTCAAAACCCTATACAGATAATAGGATTAAGGGTGTAGCTTTCCCTCACTCTTCAAAGAAGCATTGTCCTCAATGTTGATTAATTATGGGTGATTTCATAAAGGGTCCATCTTTGTATGTGGAAAATTTGATAGGAAATTACTTCCATTTAATGAAATCCTCTATGATTGTCCTATTCCTAAGTTTCTTCATGTATGCATAGAAAATTAAGGGTCTTAATTCTTATGATGGAGTCACTTTGTGGAGGGTAATTAATTTCATAATAATTTTCTAAATGTGCTAGGTAGTTCATGTAATGCAATCCCAAAATGATATTAGAAAAAACTCACGAGATAAAAAAACAAAAATATGGATATGGCAAACAAATCTCAAAATATTATTTACATTATGAGTTTTTTTTCACAATCTGCCTACCTTTAGGCTACAACATAGGATTATTTTTATACTGAAAAATAGGCTAAACAAAATTTGAAACTGATATGAATAAATCCCTACAATCCCTCTAACTACCTATTCTTTAGTTAAAACTAATTGATTCAGAGGATTGTGAAGAGCTCACAACCTCACGTTATTTTATCTAGAAAAATCTAGAACAACAAACTTTACCAATAAGCTAAAATAATAATGCACCTGCATCAGACTTCCAAGGAACAAAAAGATTTGTTCATGGACTCATGTCCATGAGGTCTTCAATACTTGCACCATACTTGGATAGTTTTGAAGCTGCCATCCATGTGGCATCCTCAAGTGGGCGTCCCTTCCATTTGACTAAGTATTGGAAATATTCCTTTCCCTTGGTTTTCTTGACCACTTTCTTGTCCAAAATATCCTCAGGTTGTTTTTGTGTTTCTTTGGGTAACTGCTTTTTCCCATTCTACAATGTGCTCTTCCTCTTTTTTAGGTACTTCAATTGTTTCTTCTTCACCATTAAAGGGGTATAAATCTACGACATTAAAAATAGGAGAAATGCTAATTCCTGGTGGAAGTTCTATTTCATATGCATTGTTAGAAAACTTCCTTAGGATCTTACAAGGACCAATTTTCTTAGCCTTTAATTTATTATATTCACCTTTTGGAAATATTTCTTTTCTGAGATGAGCTAAAAAAAAATCACCAATGTTCAAATTGACTTCTTTCCTCTTCTGATCAGCTCTCTTTTTATACCTAATGGTGCTTAACTTCAAGTTTCCTTTTTACATGTTCATGAAAATCTTGCATTGCACTTGCAAAGTCTTCACCATCAACACTTCTTGTTTCCAATTTTCCCAAATTTCTAAGCTCATATACTCCTCTAAGATGCATTCCATACATAATTTGAAGAGGAATCATTCCTGTAATCCTATTAGGTGAGTCATTATATGCAAACTTTGTTTGTGCAAGTACCAAGTCCCATTGTTTGGGATGCATACCGACGAAACTTCTCAATATGTTTCCAAGGCTTCTGTTGACTACTTTTGTTTGTCCATCCATTTGAGGATGGTAAGTTGAGCTGAAGCTTAAATTGGTGCCCAAATTTTTCCATAGAGTCCTCCAAAAGTGTCCTACAAATTTAGTGTCTCGATCAGAGACAATCCTCTTAGGAAGTCTATGTAGCTTAACTGTCTCCTTGAAGAAAAAATTGGCAATATTAGTTGCATCACTTATTTTTGTACATGGAATACAATGAGCCTTTTTGGAAAAGCGATCAACTACGACAAAGATTGAATCATGCCCTTTTTGAGTTCTTGGTTAACCAAGTACAAATTCCATACTTATTGAATCTCATGGCCTGTTGGGAATCGACAATGGTTGATATAAACATGCATTTTGACTGCTTCCTTTGGCATGTTGAAACACTTTACATATTTCTACAAATTTCTTAACATCATTACTCATACCTGGCCAATAATAGTGTGCACTCAACTAAGCTAGTACCTTGTTTTGCCTGAAATTCCCTACAAAGTTGCCACTGTGTTTCTCTTTTAGTAAGTTCTGTCTCATGGAACTTCTTGGAATGCAAAGTTGATTTCCTTTGAATAGTAGGCCTTCTTGTATCATGAAATCCATCCAGGGACTTCTATTCCTACTAAGAGGATTCACACATGCTTCATATGCCTCTTTGAAGTATATATCTTCTTTGTACATCTCTTTTAGGTCATCAATACCCATTATGCTTACTTCAGATCCCTGCATGATCAAACTTCTTCTACTTAGAGCATCGAAAACTTTGTTAGTTTGGCCACTTTTATGCTTGATAACAAAGGTAAAATTTTGTAGAAATTCAACCCATTTTATATGCCTTTGATTTAATTTGGTTTGGTTACTGATAAACTTTAAAGCATGGTTATCATATACAACACAAATTCTTTAGGCATTAAATAATGCCTCCACTTTTTCAAAGCTTGAACAAGAACATAAAATTCTTTATCATATGCAAAACACTTCTTTCTTGCATCATTTAGTTTCTCACTATATAGTAATCAATTCGCTTACCCTCCTAACTTAGACCAACACCTACAGCCATTCCACTAGCATCACATTCAACTTAGGAAAGTTTACCAAAATTAGGTAAGGCTAAAACAGGTTGTTCTATAATATTTCTCTTAAGCAACTGGAAACTTTCTTCAGCTTCTTTAGTCCATTGAAATAGCTATTTATTTCCCTTGATTATATCAACAATTGGAGCACAAATTCCACTGAATTTTCTTATGAACTTTCTATAAAAACTAGCTAGTCCATGAAAACTTCTGACTTCAAAAACATTTCTTGGAGTAGGCCACTCTATTATGGCTTTAACCTTTTCGAGATCCATCTTCAAACCATCTTTAGATATTACAAAACCCAAGTAGATTAATTCTAGTTTCAAAAACATGCACTTCTTAAGATTGATTAAAACTTTTTCTTTCTTCAACTTACTTAAAACCAATCTTAAGTGTCTAAGATGTTCTTCCTTTGATTGACTCTAGATTAGAATGTCATCAAGATAGACTATTATAATTTTCCTGTGAATTCCTTAAGCACTTCATTCATTAACCTCATAAAAGTGCTTGGAGAATTTGTTAAACCAAATGGCATTACTAACCATTCATAAATCCCATCATTTGTTTTAAATGTCATTTTCCATTCATCACCTTCTCTTATTCTAATCTGATGATACCCACTTTTAAAATCTATTTTGGAAAAATACTTAGCACCACTCAGACAATCCATTAAATCATCCATACAAGGAAAAGGAAATCTATACTAGATGGTGATTTTGTTTATACTTCTAGAATTTGTGCACATTCTCCATACTCCATCTTGTTTTGGGCTCAATGTAGTAGGAACAACACAGGGACTTAGGCTTTCTTTGACCAATCCTTTATCTTTTCTTGAACTCTAACTTCCTCCCTATCTTCACACAAAAAATTATTAGAAAAATCAAGGGACTCAATTTATCCTATTTTCTTTTCTTCTTATCTACTCTTGTTCATCTAAAATCTACTCACCTTTAAGATTCCAAACATTTTGGTTATCTTTGCACATATGCTCTAGATTGTCACCCAATTTATTTCTTTTGAAGCACTTTATCTTCTCTATATAAAAGAAAATTCTATAGCTCCACCCAAGGTTGTCCTAATCCTCTTTCTTGAAGAAATGTTTACACACCCACACTCATATAACCCAAAATGTAAACAAAAATGATCTCTAATAAGACTTACAAAATCTTGACTCAAACTAATAACTCGCGTGCATTCTATAATGAAGTAACTTGTAAAAGAGAAGATAATAATAGTAAATATGCTACAAATACTTGATAATAATTTTTAAATTTTAGGGGGAATACCTCATAATATGCTTCAAGGGGATACCTCCAATAGTCTTCAATAAGAACACAATTCTCAATGTGGTCATAATAAACTAGGCACTAGCTCCTATATATACCTTATTTGCACATTCAATGACATCCAAACAAACTTTGATACCTAAATATAACATCTAGGTTGATCTAATTATCTAAATAATAAGCATATAACCTAATAAAGAGTTAAGGTAGCCAAAAATTGACTACTCAAAACCCTATACAGACAATAGGATTAAGGGTGTAGCATTCCCTCACTCTGTAAAGAAGCATTGTCCTCAATGTTGATTAATTATGAGTGATTTCATAAAGGGTCCATCTTTGTATGTGGAAAATTTGATAGGAAATTACTTCCATTTAATGAAATACTCTATGATTGTCCTAGTCCTAAGTTTCTTCATGTATGTATAGAAAATTAAGGGTCTTAATTCTTATGATGGAACCACTTTGTGGAGGGTAATTAATTTCATAATAATTTTCCAAATGTATCGGGTAGTTCATGTTTGGATAAAAAATTGGTGTGCTCATATTCTAATGTTGTGTTTCACCAATTATTTTCTTAGTTAACCCTAAACATTTTTTGGAAAAAATTTAGTTTGTTTGTTGGAAAAAATTAGTTTAGAAATTTTAAACCCTTGATTGAAATTTATATATGACCAAAAATTTTCTTAGTAATATGGTGGAAAATATAGTTAAATAAATTTCATAGCTCTCAATTTTCTCCATAAAAAATAATAATGAAGGAAACACCTTGAAAATTTTCATAGGTTCAATTTCCCATTAAATTTTTCTTCAAATATTCTATCTCATGGATGAGTGGAAAACACATTTGAGAGGGTTGAAGCATCTTGGAATAAGAAAAATGAATCTTAATATGGAAAAAGATACTAGTCTATGAGGATGTTTGGTTTATCGCACCATAAATTATATGCACAATCACATATTATGTCTAGAGAAACTCCTCCCATCTTTGTAAATCTCTTATGGCTTCAATAGTTGGATCTTTCAAGCATTTCATTTAAAGGTAAGATTCCTATCTTTCTTTATTTCTTGATATTTCTTGGAAAAATTTTGAAGGTTGTATTCTCTCCTCTTTAAGTAGCTTCTAGAAACTAGAGTGTATTTATCTTATTTCAAACCAATTAATTGGTGTCATTTTTTCCACTCTACGAAATCTTTCTAAACTACAATATCTTGATATAAGGTCACATAAATTAAATGGAACTATTTCATCTACTATGGAAAACCTCTCAAAATCAAACTATCTTGAAATATAGGAAAACTATTTTAGTCATCCCATACCAACTTCCTTTGCTAGGCTATCCAAGATCATAGAGTAGCTTGATCTAGCCAACAATAACTTAAAAATGGAACCTTCTCATTTGTTATTTTGAATTTAATTGCTCCAAAAAAATTTGGTTCTCTCTAGAATTATGTTGATTGTAAAAGGAAATGATTATAACATTCCCATATATAATCTTCACTACTTAGCTTTACATGATTGTAGTATTAAAGGAAAAATCCCTACAATTATTTCAACTCAATATTTTACCGAATAGTTGCATTTTCAAACATGAGGAAAATAATGAAGATTCAGAGGATGATATATGGTGGGATATGGGAATGGCAATAGGTTATGTAGTTAGTTTTTCAATTGTAATGGGAATGTTGTGGCTCAACAAAACATGGAGCATCCAATGCTTCAAATCCACTGATGATATTATTATCTCTCTATTTGAAATATTGAGAGAGAATTTGTACTCTACAAGGTAGAATCAACTTGTTAACTTTGTACTCCAAATAGTTTATATTTTATAGTATAAGTTTTTTTATGATAAAATGGGGCATGCATCTCATTTATGAAACACCCCCTTTAATGTTAATTGTTCTCCAACTTTTTTGAATGTAAAGTTTTTGTTTAATAATTTTCTTATAAATCTTTAATAGAAATCTTTAAAATTATTGTAAATCAATATTTACAAAATATACTTTCAATGTAATTTTTTATATTGAATATAATGAATATTTTGTGCTAATGATGATATTAGAGCCCTCAATGAAAAAGAATTACAGAGAAATAAAAATTTAGTAAATTAGTGAACCATTAGAAGATTTTGGTTTTAAATAGTGGTCACTTTACATATTTTTCATAATAATGTAGATTTAATTTTTAGCATACATTCCAACATTCCTATCTACCAAAGGATACATTGGAATATTCCATGTCAAATGTTGAAGTCTTTTGTGACATTGGAAATTACCGAAAAGACATTGAAGTTTGTTGTACTAGCACTAGAAATATGCTCAAATTTAGTATTCAAAATTTTCAAAGCTCTTGAAATATGATAGGGCATTCGAATTGATCATTTATTGCATTAAAATGTATTGAAATATAGTACATTTCAACATTGGTTGAAATGAAGCATATGTGGATTGTTGAAAATACAATATTATTATCTAAAAACTTTGTTGTTTTATTTTAACAATAACATGTTTTTTTGGGAAAGGTTACCACATGAGTTTATTCAAGCAAGTAGGATGCATTCAAATGTTAAAAAACAAGTTCTTGTGTAGGAATGTATTCCATAAGATCATTTGAAAAAAAAAATGCAATATTTCTTTGGCTTGAATTTTTTCAAACTGTGTGTTAATGCTAAAGTCTTAATAGATTTCTTCATTTACAGTTGTTAAATGATATGGTGATTATGTTTAATTAATTAATACGAGCTTGTAAATTTTTGAGAGGCTTCTTTACAATAATTTATCATCATATTATTAGATATCAAGTTATTTTTTTATTTTTATATTATAGAAGTAGATTCAGTTATTTACACATTTCTCTTGGATACATATATGTAACTCATCTCAATTTATGTTATTGCACTACTATTCTAAGTAACTTTTCTATATATATTTTCTATCATGAACTTGATTATGTAAGTTCAAATAAATAAAATCATCAATCTCTTACATCTTGTTTTCTCTCCAAAATAAAAATCATAAATACAAACTACAAACCAATCCATATTATCAAAAGAAATAGTGTTCCTATTAAGTTTGCAAGCCTAGTATACTCATGGAAATATATTATTAGAGATTGAATATGAAAAATACACTTGTGGGGCTTAATTTTATTAATTTAATAGTAGAAGAGTACATCAAATAAACCTTAACTTGCATTCTTGATATAAGGGGAAACTCTTTACAATATTTAATTCATGCATTTTTTGCAATATTTTAAATAAAATAGAGTTTAAATCTTAACTATCGTTATGTCTTAGCGAAAATCTTAGGAGCCTTGTTATCTATATACATCATAATTATTTATCTACATGAACCATGATTCAATATTTATCTTTAATTATCTTGAAAAGAAACCTCAAGGAACCCATGTTGACCTATAAAAACCTAAAGAAAGAGACAATTTTCCTCTCTCATGCATTGTCCCTTATTTGTTCATTACCTTATCATAAGTATAGCCCTTCAACTTGAGTTGACCCTCCCTAGGCATGGATTTTGGTAACATTTAGGGTTTGTGGAGAGTACACATTTGAATACGAATAAATGAAATTATTTCCAAGAATTTTAGCTTTAGTTATGTTCTTTCTCAAGTAATTTACATTTGAATACCCTACTACTGGAGAGAACCTACAAGTCTCCATCTATACAAAAAGAATCATCACTAACATTATGACAATAAAAAATTTCATACCCACTTGCTCATTCACCTTTGCATTAACCACTTCTTCTATGTATTGCATGCATAAAAATGTGCTCTACCGAAATTGATCTTCAAGAGAATAATGTCCTCTAAAGGACATACAAATGTTGCATTCTCATAATCATATTTTTCTATAACACCATCCTCACATGTATCCTCATTAACCAAGATGTCCATTCCTTCTGAAAGACATGTTATTATTGCAATCTCATGAAATTAACCTCTTACATGAGGATACCTTCTTCTCTGCCATCAATATGACACTTTTTTTGTTTTTCTTTTCTTGAACTCTAACTTCCTCCCTATCTTCACACAAAAAATTATTAGAAAAATCAAGGGACTCAATTTATCCTATTTTCTTTTCTTCTTATCTACTCCTGTTCATCGAAAATCTACTCACCTTTAAGATTCCAAACATTTTGGTTATCTTTGCACATATGCTCTAGATTGTCACCCAACTTATTTCTTTTGAAGCAATTTATCTTCTCTATATAAAAGAAAATTCTATAGCTCCACCCAAGGTTGTCCTAATCCTCTTTCTTGAAGAAATGTTTACACACCCACACTCATATAACTCAAAATGTAAACAAAAATGATCTCTAATAAGACTTACAAAATCTTGACTCAAACTAATAACTCACAAGCATTCTATAACGAAGTAACTTGTAAAAGAGAAGATAATAATAGTAAATATGCTACAAATACTAGATAATAATTTTTAAATTTTAGGGGGAATACCTCATAATATGCTTCAAGGGGATACCTCCAATAGTCTTCAATAAGAACAAAATGCTCAATGTGGTCATAATAAACTAGGCACTAGCTCCTATATATACCTTATTTGTGCATTCAATGACATCCAAACAAACTTTGATACCTAAATATAACATCTAGGTTGATCTAATTATCTAAATAATAAGCATATAACCTAATAAAGAGTTAAGGTAGCCACAAATTGACTACTAAAAACCCTATATAGATAATAGGATTAAGGGTGTAGCATTCCCTCACTCTGTAAAGAAGCATTGTCCTCAATGTTGATTAATTATGGGTGATTTTCTTAAAGGTTCCATCTTTGTATGTGGAAATTTTGATAGGAAATTACTTCCATTTAATGAAATATGCTATCATTGTCCTAGTCCTAAGTTTCTTCATTAATCTATAGAAAATTAAGTGTCTTAATTCTTATGATGGAGTCACTTTGTGGAGGGTAATTAATTTCATAATAATTTTCTAAATGTGTTGGCCAAGTAGTTCATGTTTGGATAAAAAATTGGTGTGCTCATATTCTAATGTTGTGTTTCACTAAATATTTTCTTAGTCAACCCTAAACATTTTTTTGGAAGAAATGTAGTTTGTTTGTTGGAAAAATTTAGTTTAGAAATTTTAAACCCTTGATTGAAATTTATATATGACCAAACTTTTTCATAGTAATATGGTGGAAAATATAGTTAAATAAATTTCATAGCTCTCAATTTTATCCATAAAAAAATAATAATGAAGGAAACAACTTGAAAGTTTTCATAGTTTCGCTTCCCCATTAAAATTTTCTTCAAATATTCTATGTCATGGTTGAGTGGAAAACACATTTGAGAGGGTTGAAGCATCTTGGAATAAGAAAAATGAATCTTAATATGGAAAAAGATACTAGTCCATGAGGATGCTTGGTTTATCACACCATAAATTATATGCACAATCACATAATGTCTAGAGAAACTCCTCCCATCTTTGTAAATCTCTTATGGCTTCAATAGTTGGATCTTTCAAGCATTTCATTTAAAGGTAAGATTACTATCTTTCTTGAACCTCTCCCTTTATAATTTCTTGATATTTCTTGGAAAAATTTTGAAGGTTGTATTCTCTCCTCTTTATGTATGTAACGCCCGCCGTGCAAACCCCAGAGAACAAACATTGCAAACAATTTTTTTTTTTAAAATAACATATAGTAAACATGCACCCAAACATTAATTACATTTACATTGCACATTAACAACTAAGTGTTACATTCTCTGGGGCACGCGAGGTTACTTTGCAAAACAACAATAACAAAAGTAAAAGATAATGATAAATAACATATCCATTAACATTATAATAACCATGAATAAGAGTACATCCATGAACCAAGAGTGAATGTATCACTAAATAATTATACAAAATCTGTCACAATAATGTTACAAAAGTCCCTAACTATTACATCAATAGTTATACAATACATTACATGATTTGATGAATGAATTACAATACAATCCCCAAACATGTGGGATGATACAAAGTACAATAACATCAGAAACTACAAAGTGAACATTGGTAAAATTCCAACTATAGAAATGTTGCAAACAAAGGATGCTAATGGGGAACCTAACACGTGCAGAGCACGTTCCACCCAACCATGTGAATTATGAATAACTCACCCCCCATGCTCAGAGGTGACAAGGAAGTTAACTCAACCATGATTGTCAAACTGACTCCATGAACAACATAGTACAAATACAATTACAACTCAAGGTTTACAATGACATAATCAACCACGTTCACGAATCCACATAATAAGATAAAGATAAGAAACTCACCACAATTAATCAAAGGAATGACAATTAAACAAGTCCAAAGAACATTCATAAATCATTTTCACAAGAATCTGAATCAATAGTAAGAGTACAAAACCAGCATAACTGATACAACATCCAAAAGACATTTCCAGAAGAACTGATACAACATTCAAAATACAATTCCAAATAAATCTGAAACAATAAATAAAACATGATTCCATATAAATCTGAAACAACAATTTAGTACACAATTCTAGAGGCAACATGAAACAAGGCAAATGAGTGTCTAGTGGAGAGCATCATCGCATAGCTCTCATGGGATCTCATGGCCCTTCCTCCAACTGAGGCGTCGGCCCCCACAAAGAGCCACTCTCCCTAAGACCCTTAACATAAATCAAAACCAAGCAAGGGTTGAACTCAACAGATAAAGCACATAACTCAAAACCAAGCCACGCGAGGCATAACTCATCTCGCGATAATTCATAACAAAATTCAACAACCCATAAAACCCTTCCATCATAAAACCAATAAGTTTCAACTCCAAAAGTGTAACCAAGATGAGGATAGCATTCAAAAATCAACATGCCTCTCGAACAAGGGTTGCAAGACAACAGGGTTCCCACATGGACAACACTAAACGATAACATAACGTAAAAGAAAACACAAAATATATTTTGCAAGTTTGCAGTATTAAATTTAATTCCATTCCCAATTAAATAATTAATTTCAGCAAATGACTGATCATTACAAAAAAGAATATTAGATTCGAATCACCAAATATAACGAAATGCAATTTTCTCGATATAGTCCGCAAACAACGAATTAAGGAAAATTTTCTATTTAAAATTATTTAAAATAATGCCCTATATATATATAAACATTATTTAACTTTTTTAAATAAAATACATAAATTACATTTTAAAATAAAAATAATATTAAATAAAATAATTATAATTACATTTAAAATAAAATAAATTATAATTATAATATTTAATAAAATAAATATATACACCAAAATAAATATACATATATATATAAATAAAATAAAAATAAACCTCATAAGAAAAGGGGTCGATGGCCCTACTGACTGCCTGCAGCAGTCCTATTGACTGCTGCGCACAACAATCATAAAGACTGTTGCGCACAATAGTTTATAAGACTGTTGTGTGTAGTGAGCCATGACAGGGAAGAGGGGAGAAGGGTACGGATTCAGCCGTCCCTTCAACCCTCCCCAATATATTAAAATTACAATTTAATTTTAAACCACAAAAAGATTCCAAAAATTGATTTCATTCTTCACTATGAAAATGTAAATTCGTACGGCCGACGCACAGACAGGTACCAACATGACTTAAAAAATATTAATCTATATATAAAAGATATATATCCTACTTGCAAATAAATGTATTAATATAATAGAGTAAGATACAGAGGGGCAACTAAATACATTCATATAAATATATTTTCAAAAAAAATCTTAAATCTCATTATTCTCAAAGGTGAATCAATTTTCTCAAAATCTCATTATAGACAAATTGGACATTTCAGAAGATGTAGGTTTTTGTTTTGACAAATTTAAAATAATAAACCATATTTATTCATTTGTTTATTTATCTATTTATTTATTTATTTATTTTCACAGAGAACCCATTTTAATCTAATTCTCAAAAAGATTTTTCTTTTACAAGCAAAGATTGACTCAAAACACCTTTCTATTCTTTTTACAGATTCAAAAACAATTAAGAAGAGAGAGGGTGGAACCTGTAGTCCTATGTTCTCAAGAGTCTGATGAAGCTTGCTTGATCCCGATGGCCTCTACAAAGTGCTTCAAGTTCCTGTTTCGAAATCTCCTCTACAAAATTTGGTGCTTGAACTTGAATCTGATTATTTGTTCAGAAGACTCTCCAGAATAACACCAGCAAAAGATTGACAATCCCTTTCTAAAACTCTCCTCAAAATATA